>PVJN01020273.1:0-24778 GCA_004026805.1 Lasiurus borealis | reverse complement strand
CAACTTCCCCTGCCTTCTCACTGTAGCACGACAGTCTGTTCATTGCTTCTTTGCCTCTGGAACTGTTCCACCCCGCACCACTCCGATTCTTGTCTTTAAAAATATCTTTCCCCTGTAGGCTAGAAATAAACCCGCCAGAGCAAAAGAAAAAAAAAATGAGTGAGTCCCAATTTCCATGTCAGATAGCTTTGAGACCCAGTTTCAATGTCACACAGTTCCTTATGTCCTTATGTGTACATGTCATCAATGGTATCTGGATACTGGACAAATGGTGGTGATGCCAGTCGGACCCTCTCTGGTTTGGTCCTGGGCATCCTGTAGCGATGCTCAGCTGCTAGCGGCTAACATGGCAGGCATCCTCATTGTCTTCCATCTGTGAACTGTTTCTCCTCTTGCATTCGTGTTTGGCGCAGACCTGTCAATTCCTCTCTGTTGCAGGAGTCCACTTGGTCTTGGAGTTGTTTTCTGAAAGTATATAAACATATTCTCAACCAAGAGTCAATAAAGGAATCTTTTCTATAAAATTGACTTCAGGTCCTTTTTATTTTTGCCTACCCACTTTTCATTTGCCTTATTTTGACACCATGTGTGTTTTTCATGGGTATCTTGCTATAAGTATTATAAATGGAAATTAATTTTCTAAAGTGAAAATTTTCTTAATGTAATTTACTTACTGGATATTTTTCCTTACATGCTATTTTCCTACTCCCCCCCTCGCCCCCATTTTTTTTTTTTATTAATGGAGAATTCGGTAAAATTTTTTAATGCAATCCTGATAATTTTAAATTTTAATTTTGTACACAAATATGCCTGTTTTATGTTCATTACATATTAAGTAATTTTACCATGAGATGAACTATCAATAGAAATTTTAATTAATACTTTAGAAACAGCTTTTTATCCAGTACATTTAAATTTTCTTGGATGTTCGCCTATTTCAGTTTGCCAATTTAAATTAATCTGAAAGCTTGATAACTCTTTTACATCAAATTTAATACTCTACCAACAATCTTATATTACCCTGTATATATTAGTTGAAAGGTTTATTTGCATTGAGTTGGCACTGAGCATTCCTGGTGCTAGGATGAATTAAGATATACGGCAGCTGCTGCTGGCATGTTTCTATCTGTTACCTGGGTCCCGATCTGTGCTGAGCATGGGAAGCAAGGTAGACATGGGGGCACGACACCGCCCTCAGAAGGGGTGAAGGTTCAGAACCCTGCAATGTTGGTGGGAGGGTAAGGGTCTGTGCCCCACCTCTGTTGATCCCCAAGTTCTTTCCTGATGGCCCCTCTACGACTGTGCCTGTCTTAGGTTGTTCCTTTCCTGAGGAATCTTACCCATCTCTGGCTAACCAGTCATCCTCAGGGGCCAAGCAGGGTGTTGTGAGGTTCAGTTCTTTTTCCATGGTAGCCTATGCCCCCATGGCCACCACGCCCAGCACCTGCTTTGGGGATCACCTCACCTGCTGGCGGGGGCCCCAGCACTGTTCACTTATCTCAGGGAATTCAGGTTCCTCCTCCAGGAAGGGCCCAGCTCACACCGTTTGCCAAGAGACATCCATTATACCAGCCACCTCGAGGCTTAAACCTCAGCAAGAATAGAGAGCTCAGGGTCCCTCTTGGAAAAAGAGGAAAGAGGGCCAGTATAGAATGCTCAAGTGTCTTCCCAGTGCCTCAATTCCTTCTGAAAGGAATTAAATTCTTTCATATCCTCTTTTTAAATTGCTGCTAAACATCCAAAGAATTAGTTTGTACATTTGTTTGGGGTAGTTGTACAATATGCTGTTGTGAAATATCAAAAATTAAATGATATTGTAGGATAATATCATGGAAGGATATTCTTTGCATAGGCCATGGCAATTCAATTTCTAACAGGCTGACAATTTCTTTTTGTAACTTTATATAAAAAATTTCAGGGAGGCATAAACACGGATTACTTACCTTAGCTCCAGAGGCCGAATATATTGACTTTCAATTTCGATTCTTATGACATCTAAAGGAAACTTATCTTTATTTCCTTCCAAAATGATTTTCATGTTACAGAGTTTCATTTAAAAATCTTTGTCTCATGAAGTAATTTCTCTTGAGGTTATGGAGACCACTGTATGGATTCCCTCTCCTGCCACACCTTCCCCATTGTTTGTGCCCAATGATTATGTTCATACGCATTTACAAAATTCCCTCTGTTGATCTCTCCCCCTTATTCCCACCAATGCCCACCTTCCCTGAGTTTTGATGCTTTGATCGATGTTTCTCATTCTCTAGATCTGATCTTGATTATCAGTCTATATCATTCATTATATTCCAGAGATGCATGAGATCATCTGATATTTGTCTTTCTCTACCTGGCTTATTTCACTAAGCATAATGCTCTCCAGCTCCATCCATGTTGTTTCAAATGGTATGAGCTCCTTCTTTTTTACCACAGCATAGTATTCCATTGTGTACATGTACCACAGTTTTCTAATCCAATCATCTGTTGATGGACACGTAGGCTGTTTCCACATCTTAGATATGGTGAATTGTGCTGCTATGAACATTGGGGTGAATATATCCTTTCTGATTGGAGTTTCAAGTTTCTTGGAGTATATTCCTAGTAGTGGGATCACTGGGTCAAATGGAAGTTCCATTTTTAGTTTTTTGAGGAGACTCCATACTGTTCTTCACAATGGATGCACCAGTCTGCATTCCCACCTTCAGTGCACGAGGGTTCCTTTTTCTGCCCATCCTTGCCAACACTTGTCCTTTGTTGTTTTGTTGATGATAACCATTCTGACAGGTGTGAGATGGTACTACATTGTTGTTTTGATTCGCATCTGTCTGATGAGTAGTGACTTTTAGCAGGTTTTCATATGTCTCTTGGCCTTCCTTCTGTCTTCCTTCGAGAAGTGCCTATTTAGATCAGTTGCCCATTTTTTTAATTGGGTTGTTGATCTTCTTTTTGTGAAATTATGTGAGTTCCCTGTAAATGTCGGAGATTAAACCCTTATCATTGATATCATTGGCAAATATGTTCTCCCATGCAGTGGGCTTTCTTGTTGTATCGTTGATGGTTTCCTTTGCTGTGCAAAAGCTTTTTATTTTGAACTAATCCTATTGGTTTATTTTTTCTTTAGTTTCCATTGCCCAAGGAGCTTTGTTGGTGAAGAAGTTCCTTCTGCATATGTCGGAGATTTTGCTGCCTGTGGATTTCTCTAGTATTTTTATGGTTTCCCGTCTTATGTTTAAGTCCTTTATCCATTTTGAGTTTATTTTTGTGTATGGTCTAAGTTGCTGGTCTAGTTTCATTTTTTTGCAGTTTCTGTCCAATTTTCCCAACACCATTTGTTGAAGAGACTGTCTTGACTCCCTTGTATGTTTGTGCCTCCTTTGTCAAATATGAATTGAGCATAGTGGTTTGGGTTGATTTCTGGGTTCTCTATCCTATTCCATTGATCTATGTATCTGTTCTTTTGCCAGTACCAGGCAGTTTTGAGAACAGTGGCTTTGTAATACAGCTTGAAATCTGGCATTGAGATCCCACCTACTTTGTTCCTCTTTCTAAGGATTGCTGCAGCTATTTGGGGTCTTTTTTTATTCCAGATGAATTTTTGGAAAGTTCGTTCTAGGCCTGTGAGGTATGCCTTTGGTATTTTCATGGGATTGCATTGAATTTATAAATTGCTTTGGGTAGAATGGACATTTTGATGATATTGATTCTCCCAATCCATGAACATGATATGTTCTTCCATCTATTTATGCTTTTCTCTATCTCTTATTTTAGAGTTGTGTAGTTTTCTGTGTATAGGTCTTTTATCTCCTTAGTTAGCTTTATTCCTGGGTATCTTAATTTTTTTGGTGCTATGGTAAATGGGATTTCTCTTTTAGTCTCTCTTTATGTAAGTTCATTATTGGTATAAAGAAAATCCAAAGATTTCTTGGTGTTAATTTTGTATCCTGCTACATTGCTAAATTCATTTATCAAGTCTATTAATTTTTTGATGGAGTCCTTAGGGTTTTCTATGTACAATATCATGTCATCTGCAAATAAGGACAGTTTTACTTCTTCTTCTACTATTTGGATGCCTTTTAGTTTTTTTTGTGTGTGTGTCTGATAGCATTGGCTAATACTTACAGCACTATGTTAAATAGAAGTGGGGTGAGTGGGAATCCCTGTCTTGTTCCTGTTTTTAGAGGGAATGGTTTTAGTTTTTGCCCATTGAGTGTGATGTTGGCTGTGGGTTTGTCATATATGGCGTTTATTATGTTGAGGTATGATCCTTCTATTCCCACCTTGCTGAGAATTTTTATTAAGAAAGGGTGTTGGATTTTGTCAAATTCTTTTTCTGCATCAATTGCTATGACTATGATTTTTATCTCTCAATTTGTTTATTTGATGTATCACGTTTATTGGTTTGCAAATGTACCATCCTTGCATCCCTGGGATAAATCCTACTTGGTCATAGTGTATGATCTTTCTGATGTATTGCTGGATTCGATTTGCTAGTATTTTGTTGAGGGTATTGGCATCTATGTTCATGAGGGATATTGGTCTGTAATTCTCTTTCATTGTGTTATCTTTATTGGGTTTTGGTATTAGGATGATGCTGGCTTCATAGAAGGAGTTTGGAAGTGCTCCTTCCTCTTGAATTTTTCTGTAATAGTCCGAGAAGAATGAGTTTTACTTCTTCTATGAACGTTTGGTAAAATTCTACTGTGAAGCCGTCTGGCCCTGGGCTTTTGTTTGCTGAAAGCTTTTTCATGACTGCTTCAATTTCTTCCTTAGTTATCAGTGTGTTGAGATTTTTTTAATCTTCCAGTGTGAGTTTTGGAAGGTTGTGTTTTTCTAGGAATCTGTCTGTTTCCTCTAGGTTGTGAAATTTGTTAGAATAGAGTTGTTGTGTGATAATGTCTTCAAACCATTTAAACATCCTTAAAACCATTACCCTGAACTCTTTCTCTGAAAGGCTGTTCACTGCAGTTTCATCTAACTCTGTTTCTGGTAATTCCTTTTTTTCTTTCCTTTGGGGATTGCTTTTACGTCTTCCCATGTTTTCTTGTAATGTTGTAATTGTAGATCTGATTATTTTAGTACCCAAGTGCTGCTGAAAACCCGCCTTGGGTGGCGGCCTCGAGGGGGCACCACAAATATCAGTGACCAGGGAACTCCACAATCCAGAAAGGAGTCTATGCAATAGACAGGGCGACCAGGACACACAAACACAGGGTCTAGGGTGCCACAGCCAGGGCGGCCCTGATGAACAAACGTAGGGATTAGGGTGTCAGCAAGCTGGTGCGAAAGCCCACTGCAGACATGTGTGAAAACGCGCGTTGACTTGGGATATCTGCAGGTGGGGACTAGCCTCTGACGCGCAAACACAGGGACTGAGGTGTCCACAAGCTGGCACGAAGGCCCACTGCAGACGTGCACGGAAACGTGCTTTGATTCGGGATTTCTGCAGGCGGAGATTAGCCCCTGATGTGCAAACACAGGGCCTGGGGTGTTTGGGAGCTGGCTTGAAGGCCCACTGCAGACATCCACGGAAACGCGCGTTGGACAGTTCTGCAGGCGGGGATTAGCCCCTGATGTGCAAACAGAGGGCCTGGGATGTCCGAAAGTTGGCGGGAAGGCCCTCTACAGACATGCGCGGAAACACGCATTGACTTGGGAGTTCTGCGGGCAGGGATTAGCCCCTGACGTGCAAACACAGGGACTAGGGTGTCCAGAAACTGCTGAAAAGGCATGCTGCACACTGTGCGCATGGTGGTCGGCAAGATTGCAAGCCGGGACCCCTGTGTGTCCTCTGCTGCAGCCAAGCCAATGTCCCTGGGGAGGGGGAGGCTGCACTCACTGCTTTGGAGGCGGGGGTTCCAGGGTCCACGGGAATGCAGGGTCCACAGGTCTGCAGGACTCTGGCTGGTGTGGCTGTTGGGTCACAGGGCAACTCCAATGCCTGTCTAGCTAGCGGTGCTGGAGAGTTCCCAAAGAAAGGCCCTGTTTCCCTTCAAGATGGCGTGGGCTCCACGCCCAAGTTCCACAGTCCGTGGGGTCAAATCCGCGATGACAGTCTCTCCCTGTCTAAGAGAGCCTAGACTGCCAGCCCCCACTGCTTCTGCGAGATTCAACTGTCCCTCACTCAATCACACACCCACCACACACATCCACACACTTTCTTTTTGTCCCCTCACTCACTTCCTCTCCCTCACCTCTGTCCTGCCAGCCGCCATCATCCAGCCCTCCTCTCCCATATATTTTCTCTTTACTTTTCCTTCTTTTTTTCTTGTTTTTCTATTCTCTCTTACCCTTTCTCCTTTTCTCAATATCAGTTTTACGCTCCTTTTTCTTTCCTAATTCTCTTTTTTATGGGGGTCACCTTTATTTGGGATAATCAATAATTCATGTTTTATTCCCTCAGTGTCATGTCCTGTCAAACTGCATTTTGTGTCTTTTGGTAAGTGTGGTAGTGAGCCACATAAGCAGACACCCTAAGAGAAGTGAAAATGGGGAGACAACGAATCAGCCCCCATATAAAACTAAAGGAGGAATCATGAGAAAAAGAAGTAAATGAAATGGAGACAAGCAATTTGTCACAGAAAGAATTCAGAGCATGATCATAAGGATGCTGAAAAGGATGGAAGACAATTTCAACAACATGTATAAGAATCAAGTGGAAATAAAGAATCAAAAAGAAATAGATGCAACAAAGAACACAACAGAAATCATTAACATTAGACTAGAAGAAGCTGAGGACCACATCATCAAGCTAGAAGAAAATGTAGAAAAAACACCCATGCAGTGCAGGAATTAAAAAAAACAACACACAACACTATAAAAATAAAGGACAGCCTAAGGGAACTTTGGGACAACACAAAACAAAACAACATCTGCATAATAGGGGTTCCAGAAGGAGAGGAAACTAAGCAAGGAATAGAAAACCTGTTTGAAGAAATGTTGACAGAAAAACTTCCCTGAAATAGGGAAGAAAAAACTCACACAAGTCCAAGAAGCTCACAGAGTTCCAAATGTGATGAACCCCACAAAACCAACACCAAGACACATTATAATTAATTTGGTAAACACCAATGATAAAGTAAGAATTTTAAAGGATGCCAGAAAGTAACATAAAGTTATCTATAAGGGATCTCCCATGATTAGACTATCAACTGATTTTTTCAGCAGAAACACATCAGGCCAGAAAGAAATGGAATGAAATATACAAAGTGATGCAAAACAAGGCAGTGAATCCAAGAATACAATACCCAACAAGGCTAGCATTCAAAATTGAAGGAGTAAATTGGAAAGACATATGCAAATAAGTGAAACTAGAGTCCCAAATTACACCATACACAAAAATAAACTCAAAATGTAGAAAGAACTTAAACATAAGATAGGAAACCATAAAAATATTAGAGGAATCCACAGGCAGCAATATCTCAGACATATGCTGAAGCAATATATTCACCAATACAGTTCCTAGGGCAATGGAAACTAGTGAGAAAATAAACAAATGGGACTACATCAAAATAAAAATCTCCTGTACAGCAAAATAAACCATCAACAAAACAATGAAAAAGTCCACTGCATGGATAATATATTTGCCAATGTTATCACCGATAAGGGTTTAATCTCCAAAATTTACAGGGAACTCATACAATTTAACAAAAGAAAGATAAACAGTCCAATTAAAAAAAAAAAGGTCAATGGACCTAAGTAGATACTTTTTGAAAGAAGACAGAACAAAGGCCAAGAGACATATGAAAACATGCGCAAAGTCACTAATCATCTGAGAGATGCAAACCAAAATGACAATGAGTTACTATCTCACACCTGACAGAATGGCTATCAACAAATCAACAAATGACAAGTGCTGGATAGGATGCCGAGAAAAAGTGGTTAATTTCTTCCTGTCCTCTCCCACCCACTTCCCCTCTAAGATAGGTCATTCTGTTCTATGCATCCATGCCTCTGGACCTATTTTGTTTATCAGTTTCTTTTGTCCATTAGATTCCACATAGAAGTGAGATTCTGTGATATTTGTCTTTCTCTCACTGACTTATTTCACTTAGCATAAAGGTCTCAGGTCCATCGATGCTGTTGCAAAGGTTAAGAGATACTTATTTTTGTATATCCACGTTGTATTCCACTGTGTAAATGTGCCACAGTTTTTTACCCATTCCTCTACAGATTGTCACTTGGGCTGCTTCCAGATCTTAGTAAATAATGTAGCAATGAACCTAGGGGTATATATATTCTTTTTGATTGGTGTTCGTGATTCTAAGAATATATTCCCAGATGTGGGATCGTTGGGTCAAACAACAGTTCCATCCACAAATTAATAAATTTGGTATACCACACAAACAAAATGAAGGATAAAAATCACATGATCACATTGTTAGGGTCAAGAATGGAATATTGGGGGGTTAGCTATGGTTATGAGAAATATTAATCACACTCTGTTAACCTACTATGATTGCCTACTGTTGGTTAAAGAAAGGACATTCTGACCTGACTGGGAGTTGTATTTCCCAGGCACCTGGGAGTCAACCTTGGGCCTGGGAGTCAACCTTGGAATGCAGTCCATTCTCATGGAAAGATTTACTACCTCGTTGCCCAAACAATGGAGTCCCAACCCAGCTTCCTACTTCCCCATAACCATAATACCTACTTTCCCATATCTATAATCCATATTTCCCTGTGAAATCTTTGTCCTACCCTATATAAGCAGCTGGCTTATGGAGGGATGCAGAGCAGATTTTTGTGGATAACCTGCTTTCTCATACTGCCTATAGTATTGGAATACACACTCATGTGATTCAACCCTGTCTCTGCTTAATAGGCTCAAGTAGTGACAGGCAGCATGGACCTGTATCAATAAACCCAGAAAAAGCATTTGACAAAATCTAGCACCCATTTTTGATAACTCTCAGCAAAGTGGGAATAGTGGGATCCATACCTCAATACTGATGAAAGGTAATAGTAGTATCATCAAAGCCTTAACTGACACTGCTGTCTTTCTATTAAAGCATGCATCAGTACCCCCCCAGAAAAGCTGATTTTAGAAATAGCAAATAGAGGCTATTTTTGAAACCCAGCTGCTTCCCTTCCCTAAGCAAGTGTTTTGGCCTTTCTTCCTCTTAGTCATGGTCTCTAGTTTTTGCTATTTCTTGCCATAGTGGACAGCTGAAGGAGGCGGCAAAACACGTTGGATAGAGAGCCTGACTTGGTGATAGCGATCCTCCCCACAAAGACAAGATACCACTAGTGCTTTGAGAAAGGCTTTGTGCCTTTCATTTTCCATTTCCATGTAGCAATTAGGTTTATCTTTACTTAATCTGGGATTGCGATGTCTCCTGCATAACATCATGGGATCCTTCAGGCAGAATTAGGCATGGAGGGTATATTAGATAAAAGGTCCTCATCCAAAAATGGGCAAAGCACTTAAATAGAGACTTTTTGAAAGTGGACATACAGAAGACTAAGAGACACATGAAAATATGCTCAGTCACTAACCATCCAAGAGATGCAAATCAAAACGACAATGAGATACCATCTCATACCTGTCAGAATGGCTATCTTCAACAAACTGACAAACGACCAGTACTTGCAAGGATGTAGAGAAAAAGGAACCTTCGTGAACTGCTGATGGGAATGCAGACTAGTGCAGTAAATATGAAAAACAGTATAGAGTTACCCCAAAAAATTAAAAATGCATCCCTATGTTCAAATCATCACGATGATTACATGCCAAGTAGATATTATGTTAAAGGAAATAAGCCAGGGATTATAGCTAATATTTGGAAACAGCCTAAGTGCCCATCAGCAGATGCGTGGATTAAAAAACTGTGGTACATCTATACAATGGAATACCATGCTGTTATAAAAAAAGAAAAAACTCTTACTATTTGCAACAGCATGGATGGACATGGAGAGCAATGCTAAACAAAATAAGCCAGTCAGAGAAAGATAAATATCATGTGAACTCATTTGTGGAATATAATACTATCTAATAAAGAGGGCATATGCTAATTGACCCTCACACCATTGCAAAGATGGCAGAACCCACAGCCAATAAGGAGGGAATATGCTAATTGACTGCCCCACTCTCAAAGATGGTCGTGCCCACAGCCACAAGATGGCAGTGCCCAGTCCTCTCAAGCCCTGCTGGGGTAGCAGGCACATACCTGCCTTTGGAGTCAGTCCCCCAGCCTCCTCAGCCCCCCAGCCACCCAGGTCCAACCAGAGGCTGGTGGCTGCCTAGCTGCCCAGGTCTACCCAAGGCTCAGGTAACCAGGGCTGGCCAAGGCTTGTGCTGCTGGCAGTGGCAGCAGCAGAGGTGTGATGAAGGTGTCACTTTCCCCTTATCGCTGGGTCGCCTCCCACTCCTGAGGGTTCCAGGACTGTGAGATGGGCAGGCAAGGCTGAGGGACTCCCCCCTCCAGTGCATGAATTTTCATGTATCAGGCTTCTAGTGAACAACATAAACTGGTGAACAAAAGTAGATCCAGAGACAGAGAAGCATCTAAGAGACCATCAAACTTCAGTGGGGAGGCAGGGGAGAAAGGGGTGGGTAAGAAATCAACCAAAGGACTTATATGCATACATATAAGCATAACCAATGGACACAGACACTAGGTGGTGAGGGCATGTGCTGGGGGGTGGGAGTGGCTGGGGAGAGGTCAATGGGGGAATAATGGTACATATGTAATACTATATGTAATGCTTTAAATAATAAAGAATTTTTAAAAAGATCCTCATCCAAGCAAGGAAAGATATACAACGCTGATTTCTATGAAATGTCAGTAGGAGACATCTAGCCCGATTTAACTTAGTAGTACTAGTTGCTGACATTTTAATTGAATTGGTTATAAATTAGAAAGTCTTGGCTCAGCCCTATAAAATGTCATTATTTATAGCGATGCTATGAGGATGTTTATGCAAATGATCTCTCTATATAAACAGGTAATATGCAAATTAGGCTGGGACTCTGTAATGGTTCACAACCAGACAGGAGGAGATTGCACACGAAGTTGAGGCCCGGAGCAGAGACAAGACAGAGGCAGGGGGGCCTGCCCAAGCCAGCACGGCAGCTTGGGTGGCCCTGGAGCAGACACAGGTAGGGGGGATGGCATTGTGTGGGGTAGGGCTCACAGCAGCCTTGGGCTCAGGCAGCTGTGAGCCCTGGCAGCTGGGAGGCCTGGGGCTCAGGCATTCATGAGCCCCAGCAGCTGTGAGGGAGGGACTCATAGTAGCCATGGGCTCACAGCAGCCATTGTGTGAGTTCTGGTGCTGTGAGGCCTGGGGTTCATGGCAGCCATGAGTTCAGGTAACCATGAGCCCCAGTGGCTGTGAGGCTTGGAGCTCAGTCAGCTGTGAGGCCCAGAGCTCACAGGAGCCGTGGGCTCATAGCAGTGGTGGGCTCATGGCAGTGATGGGCTCAGGGCAACCATGGGCTCTAGTTAGCCATGAGCCCTGGCGGCTGCGAGGCCCGGGGATCATGGCAGACCTGCGCTCAGGGTAGCTGTGGGCTCAGGCGGCTGAGAGGGCAGGGCTCACAGCAGCCATAGGTTCACGGAAGCCATGGGTTCAGGCAGCCATGAGCCCTGGTGGCTGCGAGGCCCAGGGCTCATAGCAGCAGTGGGCTCAGGCAGCCATTGGCTGAGGTGGCTGTGAGCCCTGGCGGCTGTGAGGCCTAGGGCTCAGGCAGCCATGAGCCCCAGCAGCTGCAAGGCCTGGGGCTCACAGCAGCCATGGGCTCAGGCAGAGGGATGATGGGGGTGGCACCTTCCCTAAACAGCCAGGTCACCTCTCACAGAGAGACTGGGCCTAACCTGTCAGTAGGACATCCCACCACACACACATACCCTATTCCCTGTAGGTTCTTTATAACAAAGTAAAAACCACTGTGGTAAAGGAGATAGCCATAGCAGAAGAGCTGGCAGAGTGGGGAGGGAAGGTTGCATACTCTACTTGGAGACATTACATAACCGTAATGTATATACTAAAAAGGAAAATGGGGGCAGGGGCTGGGGGGGGGGCGTCTTATAACCTAGTTTAGTATCTGGATAAAACTGTAGTCTTATTTCCCCACTTTGACTGACTCTGACAGCCCCACCCCAGCAGACTTGCGGGGAGCTTCGGAGCATGCCCCTAAAGCCTCGCCAAGACTGATTTGGACAGAGCTGTGGGGACCCTTAGGAGCCTGCCACAGAAGGAAATATATAGGTCAGCGTCTCCCCACGAGTTCAGTTTAGGCTTTGGATCCAGAATTCTCCTGGACTAGCAGATCTGCAAAAAAGAGATTAAACTTTCCTCCCTCAGAATGCTGGCTGATCATTCTCCCGTGCATTCTGCCACAACAATACTATTATTATCCCTGTGTTACAGATGAGGAAGTGAAGTGAGAGAGCTGGAATAAGTGAAGTGAGATAATCAGATTATGTTATTCTCCTGATGCTTGAAATTATAACTGCTTATCCCTATCTCCAGGCTGTGTTCTGGAAACCTCCTTAGATTCATATCAAACCCCCTCCTTCTTACAGTATGTATATGCTCCAGCCACCCTGACCTTTATTCAGTTCCTCTAATGTGCCATATTCTTTTTTGTTCTAGGGCCATTCTTTAGATTATTCTCTCTGCCTGCACAGCTCTCTTCTGTGTCTCCCTGCATTTACCAGCTACCTCCTACTCATTTTCCAGGTCTTAGCATAATATCATATCCTCAGGGCAAGTTCCACTGACTGTCCCCTCATTCCTTGGACTGTGTAAGGTCCCTTTTGTTGTGTCCTGTTGCATTTTACATTTCATCTCTACTAGTCATTACATAGGTTTATATAGTGTAAAACAATGTGTTCAGAATCTATTTTACTCATTGGATGAAACTTCCTGTTTAAAGACAATCCTGTTCTGTGCTCTATCTGTAGCACCTAGTGAAAGGAAATGAAGTCCCCTCCATCTTGTCCTATAGGGCTGGGCCCCCTGCCTAAACCCCCTCCCTTTTCTGGGAGTGGCCACAGGTGTGCCAGCAATGTCCTAGCTTCCCCGACCACCACTCAAATGGACCAATGAAGCTACAGGAACACAGCAAGGGTCCTAATAAGGCTAAACCACAGAAAGACCCTAATTCAAGTGACCAATCTGTGTGACCCTTGTCACTTTCCTAAGCCCTCCCAATTATCCTACCCCATAAAACTCATTGTTCCCGCCTGGCTTGCTCTCTCGCCTCACTGCTGCGCCAGAAAGAGGTTGAGAGCCAAACCCGGGTTTGAATAAAGACTCTGCTTTTGCATCGGAAAAGGCTCCTTAGTGATGGATTATTGGGAACCCCAAACTCTGGGATTAACACTAGTACAGTGCTTGACATGATAGATGTTCTATAAATATTTGTTGAATTTATGTATATTTAAATTCTTTACAATTGATATTTTATCAATAGGAAGTCAATAAATATAATTACACACACACACACACACACACACACACACACACACACACACACAAGGGAAAATATCTAGTCATAGAACCAAGATTTATACTCAGGTATGAATCTAAAACCCAAGTTTTTTTCCTAATATGGCTCTCTGACTGCAGATATGAGTTCTAGCCTGGCCACTGCCACAACCTGACTGTATGACTTAGGGTGAGACACTATAGTACTCTGAAACTCAGTTTTTCCATCTGTAAATTGGGGTACAGATAAACCAATTTCAAATTGTTCTTCATGTAATCTAGAGGAAGAGAGTAGAAATCTGCCAGAAGCCAATTCTAACAGGTTAGCAGGGCTGAATCATCTATTGCTTGCTGCCATACAGCTCAGGGCATCTTAATCTACATATTATTGCCTCCTACAAACACCTGAACAGCTATAGGCAAATGCTTCAAATCTGATAAGGGATTGTGTATATGAAACCCTACCCTTTGATGTGTATATCTCCACCTTGCCTTAGGACAAATTGTGTTAATAAAAAGTAAGGGGTCCTGAACAAGGAGAACTTGGTTTCTTTAGCCAAGCTCCTCTGACTCCCCATAATGCCTTCCAAAATTATATTTCGTCGCTGGACTCTTATTTAATTTACTCACAGCACCTTCTCCAGATTTCTGAATCCTTTTAGATGATGGATCAAGACTGCCAGCATTAGAAATCCATATAGCAAAGGGTCTAATAGTTAATTAACTGCCATTATAAAATCAGTATTATCACTCTGTAAGGCAGTTAAATAGGTATAGGAAGAATCCTCAATATGTTCATGCCCTTTAGCCTGGGTAACCATATTTAGGCAGAGTGGATTAATGGGTGGTGTTGGAGACCCCTGAGTTTAAATCCCAACATCCCCTTTATTATACCTCTGTTGCCTTGTACAAGTTAGTACTTGGTCGTGGGAAAGTTATTTTATTATTTACAAATGGGATAATAACATCTATGTTTTTAACCTTTTCTGTGGTAAAAACAATTTAATAACATGAACATATTTTTGAATATAGAAAGACAAATTTCTCTCATGATCCTACCCACATAATTCTTTCTGTGATCTTGTGCCATTGAGGACTACCTCTTGAGGTAGGAGGCACAGGCAATATTGAGAAAGGAGAGAGAGACTGAAGATAGAACTAGGTTGAAATCAAATACCAGAGTCTAGAGTGAGGAACAGGAGCCCCTATGGCATGGAGCAGAAAAGAAAGCCAGCTACTGAGGCAGAAAAAGGAGATGCCAAATTTGAGTAATGGGTAATGGCTAGGAAGGACCTGACAACCAGAGAGTAGAAAGCTAGTAGGAAGAAAACAATGTGCTCCCTACAGGGCCTCCTTCCAAAGTTTTGTGGTCTTTTGTGGTTCAGATAAAATCCTAGATGTGGATGGAATTGCTGGGTCACAAGGCAATTCCATTTATTTTATTTTTTTTTTTACGTAACAGTAGCTGCACCAATCTGCATTCCCACCAACATATCTTTATATTTGAAGAGACTTTCTTACTGAAAGCACATATCTGGGTCATGTTTTTTTAATCACCTTGGGTAATCAGTATTTGAATGGCAGTATTTAGGCTATTTATATTTAGTGCACCTATTGGTAAGTTAGGGAGGGTTTATGTGTACCAGTTTATTTACTATTTGATCTCTTTCTTATTTGATTCTGTTTTCCTTTTGCTGACTTTCTGTGGTTAATCAAATACATTTTTTATAATTACATTTAATCTACCTAGAGTGTCTTGTTTCTGTCTATAGTTTTTAGTAGTTGCTCTAGGTATTATGTTTCACAATTTATCATACTCTATTGTGTCATCATTTTATTAGTGTGAGTGAATAGAAACACTGCCCCCATTTATGCTGCTTTACCTTCCACCATTTATAATATAACTAACTAAAATACTTCTACATTCATTGAGAACTATTCTGGACAGCACTATATTATTGTAACAATCAGAAATGCATTAGAAAACTAAACAGAAGGAAATATATTGTATTATAATCATAATTTTATTTTTATGTTGGCTTTTCTTCCTTCCTTTGCTTTTTTTGATTGTTTAAAGATTGCATGACAATTTTTTCCCAATTAATTCCCCCACTGGCTACTCCCACCCCTGAGGGCAAGCCCCCACCACCCCAGTATCTGTGTCCATTGATCATACTAATATGCATACAAGTTCTTTAGTTAATCTCTAACCCAAACCCTTCCCCTGTCTATACCCCAAGGTTTGGACAGTCTTCTCAATGCCACCTTGTCTCTAGATCCATTTTTGTTCATCAGTTTATGTTGATCATTATATCCCACATATGAGTGAGGTCATGTGATATTTATCTTTCTCTGACTGCCTTATTTCTCTTAGCATAATGCTCTCCAATTCAATACATGCTGTTGCAAATGGTAAAAGTTCCTTCTTGGATAGATACAGAGGCAGTAAAGCATCAAAAAGACTGTCAAATCACAGCAGGAAGGTTAAGGAGAGGTGGGGTAGATAAGAGATCAACCAAAGGACTTGTATGCATGCATATAAGCATAACCAATGAACACAAGACACTGGGGGGGGGGGTTAGGGGATGCCTGGGAGGAGGGGGGGCATGGGAAGATATGTATACATGTAACACATTAATAAAAACATTTTTTAAAGTTCTTCTTTAAAAAAAATATATTTTATTGCTTTTTTTACAGAGAGGAAGGGAGAGGGATAGAGAGTCAGAAATATCGATGAGAGAGATACATCGATCAGCCGCCTCCTGCATGCCCCCCACTGGGGATGTGCCCACAACCAGGATACAGTATATGCCCTTGACCGGAATCGAACCCGGGACCCCCCAATCCTCAGGCCGATGCTCTTTCCACTAAGCCAAACCGGTTTCGGCAGTTCCTTCTTTTTTATAGCAGCATAGTATTCCACTGTGCAGATGTGCCACAGTTTTTTAATCCAATCACCTGCTGATGAGCATTTAGGCTGTTTCGAAATCTTAGTTATTGTAAATTGTGCTGCTATGAACATAGGGGTGCATACATCCTTTCTGATTTGGTGTTTCTGGTTTCTTGAGATAAAGTCCTAGAAGTGGGATTACTGGGTCGAATGGGAGTTTCATTTTTACTTTTTGAGGAAACTCCATACTGTTTTCCACAATGACTGCCAGCAGTCTGCATTCCCACTAGCAGTGCACGAGGGTTCCTTTTTCTCAGTACCCTCTCCAGCACTTGTCATTTATTGAGTTGTTGATGATAGACATTCTGACAGGTGTGAGAAGGTCTTAGGCGACCCTTCTAGCAATTTTCAACCTGTGGGTCGCGACCCACAAGTTGAGAACCGCTGCTGTAGAGCCTAAGACCATCAGAAAACACAGATATTTACATTATGATTCATAACAGTAGCAAATTTACAGCTATGAAGTAGCAACGAAAATAATTTTATTATTTTGGGTCACCACAACATGAGGAACTGTATTAAAAGGTCACAGCATTAAAAAAAGGTTGAGAGCCACTAATTGAAAATATTTTCATCTACTTATTGCTCATATTGTGTATCCTTTTCCATAAGATATCTGTGCATGTCTTTGGCCCGTTTTCTGATTAGACTGTTTTCTCATAGTTGAGTTTTGACAGTTCCTTATATATCCTAGATATGAGTTCTTTGTCAGATATGTGGTTTGCCAATATCTTCTCCCCAGTCAGTAGCCTACCTTTTTATCACTTTAATCAGCCCTTTAGCACAACATTAATTTTTTGTTGTGAAGTCTAATTTATCAATTTTTTTCTTTAGGAATAATGCTTTGGTATCATGTCTAAGACCAGTTACCAAGCTCCAGGTTCTACAGATTTTTTCCTATGTTACATTCTAAAAGTTATATAGTTACATTTACATCTGCAACCCATTTTGCATTAATTTTTGTATAAAGTATAAGATTTAGGTTGAGATTCAGCTTTTTGCTTATGGATATTCAATGGCTCTATCACTATTTGTTAGAAAGACTACCTTTCTTTCACTGGATTACTTTTGCTCCTCTGTCAAAAATCAGTTGGTTATACTTGTGTGGGTCAATTTCTGGCTTCTTAATTTATTCTACTTATGTATGTGTCTATCCCTTTGCCAATACAATAATCTTGATTACTATGGCTATATAAGTTTTGAAATAAAGAAGAATGATTCATCTCATTTATCTTTATATTTTAAAATTCTTTTAGCTATTCTAGTTCTTTTGCCTTGCCATATAAATTTTACAACAATCCTATTTATATATCAAAAATATTTTTATTGTAAATTGTGCTGCTGTGAACATGTATTCTTTCTGATTAGTGTTTTGGGTTTCTTGGGATATATTCCTAGAAGTAGGATCACTGGGTCAAATGGCAGTTCAAATATTTAATTGAGGAAATGCCATACTGTTCTTCACAGTGGCTACACCAATCTGCATTCCCACCAGCACTAGGGTTCCCTTCACATCCTCACCAGCCCTTGTCATTTGTTGATTTGTTGATGATAGCCATTCTGACAAGTGTGTGATGCTACCTCATTGTCATTTTAATTTTCATCTCTGGGATGATTACTGAATTTGAGCATTTTTTCATGTTTCTTGAGCATCTGTATGCTTCCTTTGGAGAAGTGTCTATTTAGGTCCTTTGCCCATTTTTAAATTGGATTGTTTGTCTTCCTTTTGTTAAGTTGTATGAGTTCCTTATACATTTAATTCCTTATCAGATATATCATTGTTAAGATGTAGACATGTTCTCCCATATAGTGGGTTCTCTTTTCATTTTGTTAATGGTTTCTTTTGCTGTGCAGAAGCTTTTTATTTTAATGTAGTCCCATTTGTTAATGTGTTCCTTTGTTTCCCTTGCCGTAGGTGATGTATTGCAAATATTGCTATGAGAGATGTCTGAGATTTTGCTATGGTTTCCTCTGGGATTTTTATGGTTTCATGACTCATATTTAAGTCCTTTATCCATTTTTAGTTTATTCTTGTATATGGTGTAAGTTGGTAGTCTAGTTTCATTTACTTGCATGTACTTGTCCAATTTTCCCAACACTGTTTATTGAAGAGACTGTCTTTTGATTCCATTGCATTCTCTTGCCTCTATCTCATATATTAATTGAGTGTAATGGTTTGGATCCACTGCCCAAGTGCCCATCTATAGATGAGTGGACAAAAAAAGCAGTGGTACATACACCATGGAATACTATGCCACAATAAAAAAGAATCTCTTACCCTCTGAGACACCCTGGAGGGACCTGGAGAGTATTATGCTAAACAAAATAAGCCAGTCAGAGAAAGACAAATATCGCTTAATCTAAAGAACAAAATAAACTGATGAACAAAAATAAATCCAGAGACAGAAACATGGAACAGTGTGATGAATTGCAGAGGATGGTGGGGTGGGTGGGAAGAGATTAACCAAAGAATTTATATGCATAAATGCATATATGCATAACCCATGGACACAGACAATGGTGTGGTGAGGGCCTGGAGCAGGATGTGGGGTGGGGTGGGGGCAAGGTTGAAGGGGTAATTGCAGGGGAAAGGAGTCATCTGAGTTATCTATAATACTTTCAACAATAAAGGTATATTTAAAAAAATATTTCTGGTATTTTTCTGGGGATTTCATTAAATTTGTCTATCAACTTGGGAAGATTGGCATCTTTTCTATAATGAGTTTTCCAAACCATGAATAAAGTACGTCTATTTATTTAGATCCCCTTTGATTTCTTGTATTAGCATTTTGTGTTTTTAGCATAGAAGTCCTGTACTAGTTTTGTTAAATCTTTGTTACACTTAGGTATTTCGGGTTTTTATGGGATTGTAAATGATTTTGTATTTTTAATTATAGTTTCCACATGGTTATTGTAATTTTTTAAAGATTCATATTTATGGCAGAAACCGGTTTATTTCAATGGATAGAGCATGGGCCTGCAGACTGAAGGGTCCCAGGTTTGATTCCGGTCAAAGGGCATGTACCTTGGTTGTGGGCACATCCCCAATAGGGGGTGTGCAAGAGGCAGCTGATTGATGTTTCTCTCTTATCGATGTTTCTAACTCTATCTATACTTCTCCCTTCCTCTCTGTAAAAAAATCAATAAAAAATATATTTAAAGATTCATATTTATTTCAAACACAAAAGTCTGAATCTCTCAGTTCTAGATTTTGACATGCTGACACTATTTTTGTTACAGATTTACTACCTTGGCCATAAGGCTAATGACAACAAATTTATTTTCACTCATATCTCCATAGCCTTTCAGACAGTAACATGTACTAGTATATGCAGACCAATTTTTAGGTCACTACTTTTTTTTTTTTTTTTATGAAGGAAAAAGGGAGTGGAACTTAAGTCAAAAAGAAACCTTTCAGAAAGCAAAAATCCTTTCTCCCAGCAACCTCATTTCTAGTTTTTGCTGTTGTTAATCCTCACCTGAGGACATTTCTTCCATGTGAGAGAGACACACTGGTTGTTGGCCTCCTGCATGTTTGGTATCTACCTTGCAAACAAGGGACATGTCCTTGACTGAAATCAAACCCACGACTCTTCAATCTGTGGCCAACTCTCTAACCACTGATCCAAACCGGCTAGGACAGTGGTCAGCAAACTGCAGCTTGTTAGCCACATACGGCTCTTTGGCCCCTTGAGTGTGGATCTTCACAAAATACCACACTGTATATGCACTTCGTGGATCATGCGCAGAAGTTGGTTTTCGGCTCTCAAAAGAAATTTCAATCGTTGTACTGTTGATATTTGGCTCTGTTGACTAATGAGCTTGCTGACCACTGGTAGGGCATCCTTATTGCTATATTTTAATGTGTGTGTGTATACTGATCTTATATCCTGCCACCTTACAGACTCACTTATTAGATCCAGGAATAGGATTTTTGTTTTTATTTATTGTTTTGTTTAGGATTTATTGGGATTTCCCACATAGAGAATCATTTATCTAAAAACAGTTTTATTTCTTTTTCATTTGTATGCCTCGTATTTTCTTTCTTGCCTATTTGTCCTGCCTACAGTATCAAGTGCTATATTGACTATCAGTGCTTGAGAGTGAATATCCTTGCCTTATTCCTGATTTTATTCATGGGATGGCATTCATTCTTTTACAATTAAGTGTAATATTAGCTAGGGTTTTTGTAGATGCACTTCATCAAATTGAGAAAGTTCTCTCCATTTCTAGTTTTAAAATATATTTTATCATAGATATGTGTTGAACTTTGTCAGATATTCTATATATATAAATTGACATAATATTATGATTTTTGGCTATAGCCTGATGTGATATCTAATATCAACATATTTTTGAAAAATAAACTGGCCTTGCATGTCTGGAATAAAGCCCATTTGGTCATGGTGTATAATTTTTTGTATATATAGTTGAATTTGATTTGCTAATATTTTGATAAAAAAATTTTATGCTTATATTCACGAAGAATATTAGTTATAGTTTTCTTGTACTGTCTTTGCCTGGAATTGGTATCAGAGTATTAAGGACTTTATAAATGAACTGGGAAGTGTTCTTTCCACTTCTACTTTCTGGAGAGATAGTTAAGAATGAGTGTTAATTATATTTTTAACTACTTGTTAGGATTCTGCAGTAAATATTCTGGATTTGGGAGTTATTAAATTTTAGATTTAATTTTCTAAACAGTTATAGGACTATTCCAATTATTAGTTGATGCTGGCTGGGTGAGTTGTAGTATGCCAGGGTGTTATTCTGCATCTAGAAGGCTTCAGGAATCTGGAGAAGATGCTGCAGGTAAATTAAATAAACTAGATATGAAATATAAATTCAGAAGGCATTTTTGGGGGATCCAGGGAGGCTTAGCTTTAGTAACTAAGTTCTCTGAATCTCTGGACCCCAAGCTTTTTATTGACACATTTTCCCCTATAGCAAAGCAGATATATATGTATCAAAGATAAAGTTTGGTAAACGGTAAGATTATCAGGTTGAGGGAACTGCCCTCAGCTGTCTGGCAGCAGGCAATACTATATGCAGATCTTCAGGTTTAGGAAAATGCTTTTAATTATTCCAGCAGCAGTTAATATGACTCACCCCTGCTGAAGCCCCAAGTTTCATCAACCTTTTGCATAATTATTACATGCTGGAATTAGCCTCCAGCAGTGGTAGTTTGAGTTTTTTGAGAATCAGTCTATTCCATGAAATTTGTCCAATTTACGTGAATAGAGTTATTCACAGTACTATCTTGCTATCCTTGGAAGTTAATGAAGGCTGGAATGATAATCCTCTGTTTAACTCCTGATGTCAATAATTTGTGTCTTTTTTACCCTCTTTGTTAGTGTTGCTAGAGGTTTTGCAATTTTATAAAATTTTCAAATAGTCAGCTGTTTGTTTAATTGATTTCTCACTGTTTTTGTTTTTAATTTTACTGAATTCTGTTTTTATTGTAGTATTTCTTGTTTTCTACTTGTTTTGGGCTTATTTTATCTTTTCCTAGTTTCTTGAGTTATGAACTTAGATTATTAATTTGAGGCATTTTCTATAATCTAATGTATTTAGGTTTAAAAATTTCCTTCCTATCACTGTTTTTGTGGTATCCCACAAATTTTGAATATGTTGTATTTTCAAATTCATGCAGTTTAATGCATTATTTCCATTGAGACTTTATTTTTGAAACATACATTATTTCAGATATATGTTGTTTATTGTCCAAATGTTTGTATATTTTTCCTGGTATTTTTTTTATTTCTTAATTTCAGTATTGATTTTATTAATGTCAGAGGACACAATTTGTGTTTCCATTATTTTAATTTGTTGAGAATTATTTTGTATCCTAGGATATGATCTATATATGTTGGTATATGTTCCATGGGCTCTTGAAAAGTATATGTATCCTGCTATTGGATAGTGTCAAATCAATGTTAATTAGATCTTGTTATTGATGGAATTATGGAAATCTCTCCCCTTACTGATTTTCTATCTAATTGCCTCAAATGATAGAAGCATGTTAAAGACTCCAACTGTAATTGTGAATTCGTCTGTTCTTTCAGTTCTATCAGATTTTCCTTACACTTGGCAGTTCTATTGTTTGATGTATACCCATTTAGGATTACTTGGTCTTCATGGTGGATTGACACTTCTGTAATTATGTAATGTACCTCTCTGCATTTAGTAATTGTCTTTTTTTTTTAATATATTCTCTTTCTTGTTGAAATGGGTTTGGCTCAGTGGATAGAGCATCCACTGAAAGGTCCCAGGTTCAATTCCAGTCAAGGGCATGTACCTTGATTGCGGACTCATCCCCAGTAGGGGGTGTGCAGGAGGCAGCTAATCGGATGCTTCTCTCTCATCAATGTTGATAACTATTTATCTTTCTCCCTCTCTGTAAAAAGTCAATTATATATATATATATATAAAAGATTATCTTTCTTTTTAAAACTAAATTTTTATTGATTTCAGAGAGTAAGGGAGCGGGGAGAGAGAGATAGAAATATCAATGATGTGAAAGAGTCACTGATCGGCTGCCACCTACACGCCCCCTACTGGGAATCCAGCCTACAACCCAGGCATGTGTCCTTGACCCCAATCCAACGGAAACCCTTCAGTTTGCAGGCCCATGCTTTCTTCACTAATCCAAACCAGGTAGGGCAGTAATTGTCTTTTTTTTAATTTATTTTTAAAAAATCTTTTTGTTGAAAGTATTAAATATAAACCCCTATTTCCATGAATGACCTCTCCCAGCCCACCCATGCCACCCAACCCGGCCCTTTACCCCACTATCATCTATGTCCACAAGTTGTGCACATATACATACAAGTTCATTGGTTGATATCTTCCCACCCACTGACCCTCCCTTGCTTTCCCTCTGAGGTTTGACAGTCTGTTCCACGCTTCTCTGCCTCTGGATATATTTTTGTTCATCAGATTATTTTGTTCATTATATACCACAAATGAGTGAGATCATGTGATACTTATTTTTCCCTGGCTTATTTCTTTTAGCATAATACTCTCCAGGTCCATCCATACTGTTGCAAATGGTAAGAGTTCTTTCTTTTTTACAACTGTCTAGTAATCCATGATATAGATATACTAGAAGTTTTTTCTCCACTCATCTGCTGATTGGCACTGAGGCTGTTTGCAAATTGTGCTGCTATGAACACAGGGGTACATATACATTCCAATGGATATTTCTAGTGTCTTGGGATATATTCCTAGAAATGGGATCACTGGGTGAAATGGGAGTTACATTTTTAATTTTTTTGAGGAAACATCTTGCTGTTTTCCACAGAGGCTACACCAGTCTTCATTCCCACCAGCAGTGTATAAGGGTTCCCTTTTCTACACATCCTCTTCAACACATGCTAGTTTGTGAATTTATTGATGATAGCCATTCTGACAGGTATGAAGTGGTACCTCAGTGTTGTTTGATTTACATC
The DNA here is from genome assembly GCA_004026805.1 of Lasiurus borealis. Taxonomy (NCBI): domain Eukaryota; kingdom Metazoa; phylum Chordata; class Mammalia; order Chiroptera; family Vespertilionidae; genus Lasiurus; species Lasiurus borealis. The sequence goes on along the minus strand of PVJN01020273.1, from coordinate 949 downwards.
TCTCGGATGATTAGTAACTTTGAGCATGTTTTCATATCTCTTGGTCTTCTGTAGGTCCTCTTTCAAAAGAAGTGTATTTAGGTCCTTTGCACGTTTTTGGATTGGATTGTTTAATTTCCTTTTGTTAAATTGTATGAACTCCTTATAAATTCTGGAGATTAAACCCTTATCTGAGATAACATTGGCAAATATGTTCTCACATGCAGTGGGCTCTCCTGTTATTTTTTGAAGGTTTCTTTTGCTGTGCAAAATCTTTTCATTTTGATGTATTCCCACTTGTTTATTTTCTCCCTAGTTTCCATTGTCCTAAGAGAAGTGTCAGTAAACATATTGCTAGGAGAGATGTCTGAGATTTTGATGCCTGTGGTTTCTTCGAAGATTTTATAATTTTACATTTAAGTCTTTTATCCATTTTGAGTTTATTTTTGTGTATGGTGTAATTTGGTGGCCTAGTTTAATTGTTTGGCACGTATCTGTCCAACTTTCCCAGCACCATTTATTGAAGAGGTTGTCTTGATTTCATTGTATGCTCTTGACTTCTTTGTTAAATATTAACTGGGCATAATGGCTTGGGTCAGTTACTGGGTCTTCTGTTCTATTCCATTGGTCTATAGGCCAGTATCAGGCTGTTTAGAGTACAGTGGCTTTGTAGGATAACTTGATATCTGGTATTTTGATCCCTCCTACTTTATTCTTCTTTCTCAAGGTTGTTGCAGCTTTTTGAGGTGTTTTTACATCCATATAAATTTTTGGAGTAGTGTTTATTGTAGTCTGTGCAATATGCTATTGGTATTTTCACAGGGATTACATTGAATCTAGATTGGTTTGGGTAGTATGGACATTTTTTTTTATATGAAAGTGTAACTTTATTTTCTTAAAATTATATTTTCTAGAAACAGAAAACAATCCAGGTAAATGAAGTCAAATCCAGTAATTTCTTTTTTTTTTT
>PVJN01020272.1:0-36216 GCA_004026805.1 Lasiurus borealis | reverse complement strand
CCCATTGCAGGCCCTCCCACCTGTGCCCTCTCACTGCAGCCCCTCCCACCTGTGCCCTCTCACTGCAGTTTCTTCCACTGCAGACCCTCCCACCTGTGCTCTCTCACTGCAGTTTCTTCCACTGCAGCCCCTCCCACCTGTGCCCTCTCACTGCAGTTTCTTCCACTGCAGACCCTCCCACCTGTGCCCTCTCACTGCAGTTTCTTCCACTGCAGACCCTCCCACCTGTGCTCTCTCACTGCATCCCCTTCCACTGCAGACCCTCCCACCTGTGCCCTCTCACTGCAGACAGAAATTAAAACCGGGTTGTGTCTCACTGAGGACTCGAGCTTCTCTCTGACCCAGTGCAGCGCTCACCGCCCTCCCAGCCCTGGATGCAGGGGTCAGAGCTTCCACGGAGCCTCCTCTGAAACCGCTTTTTATTAGGTTCATGGCAAGTCCGTGCTCTGCGCCTCTGCTTTCCTTCTGCCCTGGCCCTCTGGCTTATGTCACAGACAGGCAGGTGTTCTTCAATTCTGCACGTATGTGCTGTCCCTGCACGCGTGTGAGAAAGCTGCATGAGATTTGGCGCCTTGTGAGCCAGAAACCACCATCACCTGGCCTGTCTGCTGTCCAGGGACGCCCTGTCCAAGCATGAACTCCGCGCTCTCACTGCGCGGGGCACAGGGCTGAGTTAGGTGATGAGCCTTCCAAGATGCCAGCCCCTCGTGGCCCGGAGCGGGGCGCCCAGCTGTGGTGCGGGGGCTGTTAGGGAGGGAACACCTTCCTGACACGCTAGGGGTCACACAGATAACAGGTGCTGGAATGGAAACGGACCTCAGGTTTAGAAGAAAACGGCCTAAAAGAGACAGAGGCGGCCACTGGGTGCGAGTCTGTTCAGTAAACTGACCAGCGGGGTCCCAGCGGGTGTTTTCCATGTGGAGCTGATGACCGTCCTCTCCTTTGCAGAGCGTGGTCCGCTGCCTGTGGCACCCCAAGCTGAACCAGATCATGGTGGGAACTGGAAACGGGCTGGCGAAGGTCTACTACGACCCCAACAAGAGTCAGAGGTACTCGCCGCGCTGCCTCTTGCAGATGGATGCCAACAACTGGGGGCGGGCCCCGGTGTCACCTGCTCCCCTTCCCTCCCTCCTTTGATGGGGACCCGCCCTTTCAGAGAGCGCAGCTGGCACCGAGCAAAGCCTCGGACTTTCAGCGTGGTGCTTTAGGGGATTTGGCTGTCACCCTTGATCCAGGCAGAATTCAAAGTGAAAGTGTCCTGGGGATTTGCAGTGCTTTGGCTGAAATGCTGGGTGCGGGGGAAGGCCGGCTCTCTCCGCATACCACCCCGGACCGGGCATTAGCGGAGATGCATGCAGAGGATCAGCGGGGCAGCGAGCGGCCACTTACAGGAAGCGCGGCCGGCCCGTCTGCTTTGTTCCTCGCTGTCTGGCCTTTTATAAGAGAGAAGGGTGGTTGGCCGCCAGCGGAAGGAGACGGCACAGAGACTTCCGCCCCCAACCCTAGGCTCACCCCAGACGCCCACCGTAAGCACAACAGTGTCCTTCAGAGCTCCACTCCCGTTTTCCGTGGGCACAAAGGTGGTCACAGATAGACACGGAAAAGGATGGTTTTGCTTCTCTCTGACCGAATGTTCTTTCTGGAGAGTAAGCCTGTTTAGCGAGTATTATCATTCATGCTCATTGCCGAACCCGGTGTGGCTCAGTGGATAGAGCGTCGGCCTGCAGACTGAAGGGTCGCAGGTTTGATTCCAGTCAAGGACATGTATCTTGGTTGTGGGCATATCTCCAGTAGGGTGTGTGCAGGAGGCGGCTGACGGATGTCTCTCTCTCATCGATGTTTCTCTCTATCCCTCTCCCTTCCTCTCTGTGAAAAATCAGTAAAATATATTAAAAAAAAATTCATGCTCATGTCACTGGGATCCCCCATAGACCTGCCCTGAGGTCCCACGTCCTTTACGAAAGAGCATTCATTGGCCATGATTTGGCTCTAAGTGGAAGCAGGCAGTCTGGTCTTCTTCAGAATTTTCTGGACTAGAGTTGGAACCTTTGTCCTAGAAAATAAAGTTACATATCGTGGTCTTTAAGGACAAACAGGATTTTGTTTTTCCATAAAGAATTTGAAAATGCTGATAGAACTCGGTTGAGAGTGGGTCCGGTCCACTTGAGGAGACGACGAGCCCCATTTGATGGCGCCCGTGTGGGGAGCACCGCCTTTGGGACCTTTAAGAAATGCTTGTTTGGGTTTGCTTCTCCCGATAGGATGGCTTGTGCTGCCAAGGAGAAGGGAGGTGTCCTGAGACACTTGGGGTTCATCCCCCGCATTCTGGTACTTGCCCCGTGGCAGTGTGGCCAGCCAGCTCAGGCCTGACCCTCATACTCTTGTATCTGAGATGCGTGCAGATGCCACCGGGGGTCTGGACCACCCAGACTGCTTTCATCTGGGACGTAAACAAAAGTCTGAGCCTCCGACCTTTAGGGTGAGAAGGCTGATGAGTGTTGTTGCCATCTCCTGAAGGTTTTCATGGTAGGTTATTTCTTTTTAATATATTTTATTGATTTTTTACAGAGAGGAAGGGAGAGGGATAGAGAGTTAGAAATATCGATGAGAGAGAGACATCGATCAGCTGCCTCCTGCACAGTCCCCACTGGGTATGTGCCCGCAACCAAGGTACATGCTCCTGACCAGAATCGAACCTGGGACCTTTCAGTGCGCAGGCCGACGCTCTATCCACTGAGCCACACCAGTTAGGGCTCAGGGCAGGTTATTGCCGTACACTTTCACACCCGCTTCTGCCGCCCAGTCACCTCTCCGTCCCTTGCTCCCTCTACTAACCCCTGGCAGCAGGCTTGCTCTCCTTGCGGTCGGTCTCTGATCACGGGGCTCCAAATGTCACGTCCCCGAGAAAGCCCAGGGCGTGGTGCGATGGTGCACCCCGTGTGCTCCTGGAAGCATCCGCCGCTCTCAACACGTGCTTTCTGTTCCTGAGACCAAGTGACCGAAACGCTGTGCCTTTTCCCTCCGCAGGGGAGCAAAGTTGTGTGTGGTCAAAACCCAGCGGAAGGCAAAGCAGGCCGAGACTCTGACCCAGGACTACATCATCACCCGTAAGTCACCCGCTGGTCTCTTCACGGCCCCTCTCTCCGCTGACCTCGCAGCTCTGGAGGCCGCAGGAGCCCTCCGAGCCCGGGCAGATGCCACCCGCGCTCCCGGGCCGGGGAGCCGCTCACCCCGGGCTCCTGCGACTCATCACCGAGACGGCGTCATTTTCTGTAACTTTCAGCCCCAAACGGGAAAGCCTGGTGGAGCCTAATGCATTACTCGCCGCGGCCTTTGAAAGAATAACAATCCGTGCTAAGAATAAACAAGAAGCAGTGCTGGTCCTGAAATCGGGAGCTGGCGCGGCCAGGGTCATTACTGACCGGCCACGTGATGCTGGACAACGGCGTGATGGGAGGGGGGAAGGAGGGGAAGAAGAGGCCGCGGGGAGGCCCTCTCCCACCTCCCCCTGCGGTTCTGTGAGTGCCAGCACCCGGCCCAGAGGCGCTGGGCTGGAGGGTGAACCACCCGGGGTCTGAGCAGAAATCCCCGGATGGTGTGGCAGCTCCTCTGGCTTTGCCACACAGGCTCACCAGTCGGGCAGAATTCTGTCCCCAGAGCCTCAGTCTGCAGCCTCCGATGCTGTGGCCCTTGTCCCAGGCGGATAAGGGACTCACCCGCTCTCCTCCAAGCCCAGGGGCGCGCTGCCCTGCTGGGCGCTCCTGGGGGTGGTCTCCTGAGAGGCCCGCTCCCTTAGAACTTGGGGTCGCTGGAGGGACCCCAGGACACTTCTTGCAGGACTGGAAGCGTGAAAGTCGGGGTCATGTAATTGCATGCGGCTGCTTAAATCCCCCGGCTGTTTGAAATGAAAAGCCATGTCCCCTCTAAAAGTACTGCGAGCCGCCTTGCCCAACAGGGACGGCACTGTGTCCCCGGGTCCCACCTCGGGCCGCCTGTTTCACCAGCGCGTGACACGGCCCGGGCCCAGGTGCCGGGGTGGAGGCGCGGGGGAGGGGTGCGGGGTACAGGGAGCAGGTTGGAGGTGGCACAGACATTTCTGTTTTTCACAGTATCAGCTCCTTTTAAACTCCTGCCACTCCCCCACCTGCCTCTCCCAGGCCTCTGGGGACCATTTCCCCTGGTAAGGCGGTTTTAAGCGGCACGCAAGCATCCAAAGGAATCATTCAGGTGCTTTTTCTGTTCCAAAAAGATGCTTCATTCCCCCACCTCCCGGATGTTCTCCCTCTCCCCCAGAGTATCCGTTTCCCTTTTAAATCCATATGCCCTCTTACATTTTGAAATTTAAATCTGACACCAAGTAAGCACACACCCTTTGATTTTTAGAGTTCAGCTTTGCCCCCCAGAGGTGCAGGGAGAAGGCCCCTCCGGAGAGCCGGGCAGCCCCGGGCATTCGGGCAACCTTTATCCCAGTTTCAGCGGGACCGGCGCCCCTCCCTTCCGGCCGCCCGGTGTCGTCAGCGCCTCCTGAGCGGTGGTCACATTTCAGAAACGTGTGAAGTGATTCCAGCCTCCGAGGCATCTGAGGAGACCTCGGGGCTGGCGGCAGGCTGCTGGCACGGTGCGCGGGCAGGCCCGGCGGAGACCGGGAGGGGGGCCCCGTGCCAGGGCGTCTGCTCCAAACCACAGCAATTAGGCCTCGCGTCCCCCCAGGGCCCGGGAAACGGGGAGCCGCACCCGGGTTTCCGTGACCGGCTCCGGCCGTTTCCTGCGTGCCAGCGGCTGCCAGGAGAGGTGCCGAGCGAGCCTGGTCCCCGGCGGGCTCGGCTAATTGGTTACAGCGAGGCCGTCTTTTGTGATTAGAGGAAGGCTGTCATTATGACTTCCATCTCGTCTGTCCGTTAGTCATGCCCTCGCGACGCCTCGGGGTGGGAGGCTCGGGATCCTAACGAACTTTCTCAAACGTGTCTCCCCGCAGCGCACGCCTTGCCGATGTTCCGCGAGCCGCGCCAGCGGAGCACCCGGAAGCAGCTGGAGAAGGACAGGCTGGACCCCCTCAAGTCGCACAAGCCCGAGCCCCCGGTGGCGGGCCCAGGTGACCGCTCTGGGCGTGGCCCCGGGAGAGGCTGGGGAGTCGGGACCGTCCTGGGGGCCTGGATGCTTCCTGGTCTTCAGAGAGCTTGACTAAACAGGTGTCTGCAGGCATTTTCTCGTTCGCATCGGTGGCTTTCGCTCAATTTCAGCGGGACCAGCGCCCAGGATGCAGACTTTCCGGGCACGTAGCAGACGCAGTGGCGCTGCAGGGCAGGAGCAGAGAGGAGGCCTGGGCCTGGCAGCCCGGTTTCTAACTTGAGCCCGGAGGTGACCTCGGTGGAACCCCGGGGCTCCTGGGGACCCACCGCTAGCACCGCGGCGCTCGGCGTTGGCTGGAGCGCACCCTGGGGCGCGTGGACCAGCATCCAGGCCGGGTCAGGTTTCCCCGAGGCAGAAATGGCCATCCTTTCAGTTCCTGCTGATAAACCGGAGCTGCCCGGTGCTCTGGGAGATGAATGAAAGGCCTTACAGGTTTTAACGAAGTCTGTATCAGAAGTGAGCAAAGCAGCTGTGGCCTCGGTACAGCACACGCTCTGACCAGAACCCCACTTTCTGTCGTCCCCGTGGAGTTGCCTTCAGTCCCAGGCTCACACGCCTACAGCTTGGGGTTCGTTCATCCAAACCCCAGTTGTGGACCGCATCTGTTTGGCCTGCCCCTTCAGCACTGAACATACGCCACATATCAGTCTCACTTTTTTTTCTTTAATTTATTTTAAAAAATATATATTTTATTGATTTTTTACAGAGAGGAAGGGAGAGAGATAGAAAGCCAGAAACATCGATGAGAGAGAGACATTGATCAGCCGCCTCCTGCACGCCCCACAGTGGAGATGTGCCCACAAGCAAGGTACATGCCCCCGACTGGAATCGAACCTGGGACCTTTCAGTCCCCAGGCCGACGCTCTATCCACTGAGTCAAACCGGTCTCGGCAGTCTCACTTTTTAGCCACGTTTTCTCTGCTGCCATCCTAATCCAAGTTCCTAAACAGGAGGGCCTGGGTTATTGACAACCGCCTCTGACTCACCTGGCACCTTACCTCCATCCCTGCCCTCCCCACCTCGCCTGCAGCTGTCTGTCCCAGCTCCTCAGCATTCCCGATCCAGATCTTTCCCAGCTCCCCACCACCAGCAGCATTCCAGAGGTTGGCGGTTCTTGATAGTCTGCCCCTCACCTCTTCTGAGCTCTGCACCTCGCTCCTCTCCTCCCCGATCCTCCGACCTGGCTGCTGGTTCGCTCCTGCCCCCAATGCCCATTGCATTTCCCTCTCTCTGTTTGTGTACTTCGCCCATTCTGTCCAGAAAATAACCTTCTGTCTCTTCTGAGCTTTCCCTGATGGGATTCATACCTTCCTAAAGACCCTGCAAGCATCTCACTCTAACTCAGTCTTTTATGCGGCTTGGCTTTTCATTTTTTTTAAAAAAAATCTTCCTGCGTGTTTGACTGTCAGGCAGGTTGGGAACTTAGAGAATAACCCCCCGTCTCAGGAAGCTTGCTGCCTCCCGGAGCAGTGAGTGAACTACTGAGTCCGGGCACTTAGCTCGCTTGTTTTCTCCCCTACGAGGGCCTTTAGGGGATGGGACACCCTAAGATACGTATGTTCAAAATGACAATAGTGTCTAACAAATACGGGTTACTTCTATTTTTATTTATTCATTTATTTCATTTTACATTTTATTGACTTTTTTTAGAGAGGAAGGGAGAGAGATAGAGAGTTAGAAACATTGATGAGAGAGAAACATCCATCAGCTGCCTCCTACTGGGGATGTGCCCGCAACCAAGGTACGTGCCCTTTACCGGAATCGAACCTGGGACCTTTCAGTCCCCAGGCCGACGCTCTATCCACTGAGCCAAACCGGTTTCGGCAAGGTTACTTTATTAATTGAATTTCAAATGATCATCTCGGAGGGATTTTTTAAGGTATATACATGGTAAACAACTTGTAATTCTTCCAACACCCACAGCGTTATGTAAATGAAGCAACAGAGACCTAACCAAAATGTCTCTGTTTACAAGTGGGCCGGGAAGTTGAGGTTCAGGGCGTCGCTCCTTTGCTTGTGAGCGTCGTCAAGGAAAGCTGAAGGGACGATGAGATCTGGGCGCTTCCCACAGTCTGAAGACCTTCACCCTGATTCTGGGGGGAAGGACAAAAATCGGGTCGCGCCCGTGCTCCAGCCCGACTGTCATTCATTAACTGGGCGCCTCGCCCTTGCCAGGCGTAGAGCGTGCCCCGGGCACTGCGGTTCGTGTCGTGCGTGGCCTGCTCCTGACGTGGGTGTCTCCCTGTGCACAGGTCGCGGCGGCCGGGTGGGCACCCACGGCGGCACGCTGTCCTCGTACATCGTGAAGAACATCGCTTTGGATAAGACGGACGACAGCAACCCCCGCGAGGCCATCCTGCGCCACGCCAAGGCGGCCGAGGACAACCCGTACTGGGTCTCTCCCGCCTATTCCAAGTAAGCGACGGCCTTTCAGGGGACAGTCCTTCCGCGTAGTGCATGGGGAGGGGCAGCGGCTGCGCCGAGGCTCTGACGCCTCCCTTGCATCTTTTATCCGGGAGCATGAAAAGGTGACAGCACCCATCATTCTGAATCCAGGCGTCTGTGCAGAGTCTTAGGGCTCTGACACGGTGACTTGTCACACCAGGCCAGTTCCTGTAAACCTATAATTACGGGAAGTCCCTTCCTCCTGGGATGAAACAAGGCCTGCCTGTGTGCAGTGTCTGAGCGAGGAGGTTTGGAAGCAGACGCGGGAGAGGAGCTGCGGGTCTGTCATTAGACTGCCTTTCCTGTGCAGAGCACACCTGTGAGTGGCACTTACACCCAGCGGAGAGCCCGCCTGCTCCAGGGCCCTGACATGGCCCAGTGTGGGGGGGCGTGGAGTATCCCTTAAAGCAATGAAACAGCTATCTCACACGAAGGAAAGGCACTGCTGTAGAATCGGGGCTTTACATTTTTTATTTTAAACTTACAACGTTGTAGAAACATTACAGAGTATTCGGGTGTGCTCTTCACCCAGCTTCCCCTTAACGTGAACACCCGCGTAAGCGAAGAACAGTTAATGGGCACAACGCAGACTGAGGTTGGTACAGTTCTCTTATGTAAGCTACGGACCTCACGTCATTTCCCCACCAACACCCCACCACGGGTCCCAGCTGCTTTGGTTGTTACTTCCTGGTCTCCTCCAGGCCCAGTGTCTCAGCCTGTCTAGTCTCATGACCTTGAACTTCCAGGAATGCCAGTCTGTTAGTTTGTACACTTTCTCTCCATTTGTCTGCTGTTTTCTCATGATTGGAATGAAACTGCATTTTTGGCAAAAACCACACACAAGGGTGTATCGTTCTCAGTGCATCGTATCAGGCCCTCATGTCCGTCACCGTGTCTTCTGGCAGGTGATGTTCACTGTGACCGCTTGGCTGAGTGACGTGTCTCCATCAGGCCGCTGTTACATTTTGAATGAATACATTTCATGGGGGTGATATTTTAAGATGATGAAAATCCTGTCTCTCCTTAAACTTCGAGTTCTCTCTTTATCATCCATCCATGTGTTTGCCTGCAGCAGCCTTTACTGTGTTGCTTGCCCAGTGGTAACTTTCTAGTTCCCTCTTTTCTTCTGCATTTATTACCGTATTTTCCGGCGTATAAGACGACTGAGAGTGTAAGACGACCTCCAACTTTTCCAGTTAAAATACAGAGTTTGGGATATACTCGCCCTATAAGACAACACCCAGTGTATAAGACGACCCCTGACTTTTGAGAAGATTTTCCTGAGTTAAAAAGTCATCTTATACGCCGGAAAATACAGTCATTGGATTTCTACTGAAAGAAGAATTGTCCTTTCCACATTTACTCATTTTTTTCAAGTACTTTTTCTATCAGTATGGACTTGAAGATACTTTATCGTCTGATTAAAATCCAATATTACTATTTAGTTTTTGCGCACAGTGCTCCAGCTTTGGCCAATGGACGCTCCTGTCTTCGTACAGCAGTCCCTGTGGTTTGAATGGCTCCTGTCTTCGTACAGCAGCCCCTGTGGTTTGAGCACCTCCTCACTTCCGGGCCCCACCACATGTCCAGGCTCATCCTCCTCTCGCTGGTCACAGGCTCAGGACCAGCCCTTCTCCAGGCAGCCTGGGGCCTTTGGGTGGAGAAGGATGTTTTGAAACCAAAAGTTGGTGCTAGATCTCCCCATGGCCACCGGAATGCCATTTCTTCTGTCCCTCTCTGCTGATCAAGCTTGGAAACACATGTCTGTACATGAACCTACACACACACATACATGTATGTTTCCGTGTACAGTGGTACCTCGAGATACGAGTTTAATTTGTTCTGTCACCTTGAGGCATGGGGAAACTATGAGACGCTCGAGTCTCGGTAAACTGGTGGGTCGTGTGCAGCCGGCCGATCCGTGCGATGACTCCTATCTCAAATGTTACTCGTATTTCAAAGCAAAAATTGCTTGCTCGATGGCTCGTATCTCAAAAATCTCGTATGTTAGGGCACTCGTATCTCGAGGTACCACTGTATAGCTATCTGTGTTGGTATTTTAAAACCATGAAGATGAACTGATGCCTCTGATTTCAGTGCCCTATCTCAGGGTTCCTTGAACCTTCCCCCTTTCCGTATTTGTAACTTCTTCCTCCAACGGTGAGAAACCCCGCCTCGTAACTGCAAGGTATGTGCTCATGTGTTCATGCCTCGTGTGCACATCACGCAGCTGCTCGCCCTGTGAGAAGCCGCTTCCCTGCCTGGCCTCAGCATCCGTGGCCAGTTCTCTCTGTCTCAGCCTCGCCGTCTCCAGTCAAGATACTGTTTCCAGTTGCTTAGTTTAGCTCTTTTCTTCCCGCTTCCTGTGTGTGTCATTCTGGTACTCATTGGGGAAATAGTTAATCTCACTGGTTAGTGCTCTCATGCCTTCTTGGGATTTCCCGCACATTCTGTGAGTTTTTAGCGTGTGTATGTAGGTTATGTAAAATATTACTGTGATGCTAGGAGTCAGAACGTTTCCCACATGAACAACTGCGAGTCTACTTTTGACCCACCATGTACAAAAACGAGACATTTATGTCCTTTCCCGTTTTATACCTATTTTTTTCTTCTCTGACTGCATTGACTCGTGCTGCCAAAACCATGTTAAATAATTGCAGTGATAGCACACATCCTTTTCTCACTTTGAACTTGAACAAGAGTGACTGTTAGGTTAAAACATGTCATAGCCCTTTTTGTATGTGGGGGGTGGAAAGTAACTAGCAGCAAGCTCATATTATTCAATTTAATGGTATTTCCCCAGAAAGCATGATAACTTTTTAAAACAACTCTCCTTAACATACAAGATGTTAAGAAAAAATCCATCTTTTTGTTTACTTGTTCCATAAAGATTTCATGAACAGCTACAATGTATAAGGCACTGTTCTGGGTTGTAGGGTCACAGCAGTGTTTATGGAGCTTATATCCCAGTAGAGAGCGAGAGACAGTGAATAGGTCCGTAAGTGTTAGCTGGTGGCAGGTACGAAGAGAGAAACCACATTAGCGCCAGGGACAGGGAGCACCAGGGAGAGGGAGGGAGTAGGGTCATCGGGTGGATCCTCTGCTGAAGTTCTGAGCTGAGCAAAATGAGGGGGTGAGCCTGACAGCCGCCAGGGGAAGGACATCCACGCAAAGGAAGCCCACGGTGGAGCCGAATTTCATTGCGTTCCTTTGTTTATCTCTTTGGAAGTGATCATGGGGTTTTCTACTTCAATCAGTGGATATGATGAATTTTATTACTGAGTTTGCAACGCATCGTCCTTGCACTTGTACGATCCTCACAAAGTTACAGCTTATTCTTCGTTGGGTGTTAGTCTGGCTGCCTGAGCTTTGTACCCGCTCCTTTCCTGGGAGTATTCTCGAGCTCTTTTGAATACCAGTAGGTCTACGTGGTAAGGACTGGCTAGAATCCTCCTATGAAAGTGGCCAGGCCGGGTGCTTGTGTGGAGGCGAGTGCGGGCAGTGATTCCTTCCTGCCTCTCTGCCACCCCCTCAGGGCAGGGAGTCCATTTGGATGTCTCTCTTCTGAATCCGCTTGTCGTGAACATTTTCTTAGAAAAGCATTCATCCCTATTTTCAACTTGCTTTATACAGTGGTACCTTGAGATACGAGTTTAATTCGTTCCGTAACCTTGAGGCGTGGGAAACTCTGAGACGCTCGTGTTGCGGTAAACCGGTGGGTCGTGTACAGCCGGCCGATCCGCGAGATTACTCCTATCTCAAATGTTGCTCGTATTTCAAAGCAAAAATAGCTCACTCGACGGCTCGTATCTCAAAAATCTCGTATGTTAGGGCACTCGTATCTCGAGGTACCACTGTATAGAATTAGTGGAAGTGGAAATGGTCTTTGCTCGTGGTCAACCATTGCTACCGGCATTCTGCATGGTAGTGAGTTGGTTATGGTCACAGTGGGTGCCAGGCTAGGTTGGCAGTCGCTCTGGGAAGCAGGTTGAGCGGGTGTTATCAGACCCTCACCTTCCAGCGAGGAGACCAAAGCTCCGAGATGGCAGTTGACAGTGAATCACGAGCAGAAATGGCTGTGCTCTCTGCTCAGACCTACTCCGCCGCCGCTGCGTGCTGCTCCCCTCTCTCTCCTGTGCCCAGTCTTGCCACCTGCGGTGTCCAGCGTGCCGGCCGGGTCCACGGCCCCGGTGCGTGGCACGCCGTGTGCGAGCCAGCACGGCAGCGCTCTGTCCCCTGCTCGCCCGCTCCGGTGCACCGCGACTGCCAGGTGGCAGCGTGCTCGAAGGGAAGGGGATATTTCAAAGGATCCTCTCCGAAAGGTCAGGGTAACTGAGAACGTGTGTCTGGTTGTTTTTCTCCCCTGAAATCTCCTCTGTCAGGAGGAAAGGAAGACTTACTGCGTCTCACTTTTCACACAAAAGCACGGCCAGCCCCTCTGCCTGCTGCTGGCACGCCCTCCCCTGCACCCTGCGGGGATGCTCGCACCGTCTTAGCACACGTGCCGCTGGTCACGGTGGGTTTGAGCCTCCTCCCTGGCCCTGGCGGGGTGACAGCGTGCGACCTCAGAGCACAGCGGGTCACCGAGGCCTCCTGGTCCGTCACACACGGCAGATTCGATTACGGTTTCCTGTGGAGCCGCGATGAGGGAGGGGAAGGGGCCGGCCGAGCAGCGGGCGGGTGTAGGCCGGGCCTGTGTTCGCTCACCTCACTTCGGGCTGGTGCGGGAGCCTGGCCCCGCCGCCCCTGCCAGCCTGACAGCTCTGTCCTCGCCGCCTCTTCCTGCCACTTCAGTCCCTTTCATGTTCAGCGAGCGTGCTGCCCTGACACAGGATCTGCGGATATGTGGGTATCAGATACCATCCCCCCCCACCCTGCACAGGGGGTGCGTTCGCAGTCAGTATGCAGAGAGGCCGCTCTCTGAGTGCGTGAGGCTTTATATGTGTCAGCACGAGACAGAGGGAGGCGTCACTTTTTCCTGAGTTACCCTTCAGTGACCCTCACCCCGGACCACGGCCTGCGTGGAGCCAGTGTTTCTCCAGAGGATGTGTGTGCCATCTGTGTCCGAGTCGAGGGTGGGCATGGAGAGGCTGAAGATGCAGATGGTCAGATCCCACCCCAACCGGCTCAGTCTGGGCACTCGGGCTGGGATTTGCCTCCTACGAACCTCCCCAGGTGGTTATTCTGCCCACGGAAGTGTGATGATAATACAAAAGCGATCCCTTAGAACAGGCCGCATATGATTTGCCCTTAAGCAAATGCAAACATCCACGATAGATTACAGTGGCACCTCGAGATACGAGTGCCCTAACATACGAGATTTTTGAGATACGAGCTGTGGAGCGAGCAATTTTTGCTTTGAAATACGAGCAACATTTGAGATAGGAGTCATCTCTTGCATCGGCCGGCTGCACACAACTCACCAGTTTACTGTGACTGGAGCGTCTCATAGTTTCCCACGCCTCAAGGTGATGGAACGAATTAAACTCGTATCTCGAGGTACCACTGTATTTTGGTTATAGAGATTCATACTGAAGACATATTGCATAACAAAAGTATTTCCCCCAGGGATTAAAAAAAATAGCAAGCGCCTGTGTTATATTTAATATGGGAATTATTTTATTGAATATATTTAAAATATAACTTTTAAAAACTATACCTATTACATGGAGGAACACGTGGTAACCAAAGCAAGGTAAATAATAATGATGGCATTTTATATACTTCACCATAGCTGGCTTGTTTAGAAAGGTTGTGTATCATTCAACCTTTGAATCCTCACAGCAGTCCTATGAGGTAAGCGACATGACTGTCTCCTTTTACAGACGAGGACACTGAGGCTTCTAACCACATGGGCTGCAGGTGGCAGGCCTGGAATTTGAACGCAGCGGCCAGGCTTCTGGGTCAAACTTCTGCGTTTGACACCGCGGTGCTGGCCTCTCATCACAAAGCCCCGAGAATACTTCCGGGAAAGTGAGGAATAGTGACGCCGAAAGGGTTCTTGTCGAGCCATTGTGGCCTCAGAAGCAGAGGTGCTGGGCTGTGTCTGCTGAGAATCACCTGTATTTTCCGGCGTATAAGATGACCCCCAACTTTCCTAGTTAAAATACAGAGTTTGGGATATACTCACCCTATAAGATGACACCAGTGTATAAGATGACCCCCAAATTTTCCAGTTAAAATACAGAGTTTGGGATATACTCACCATATAAGATGACACCTGGTGTATAAGACGACCCCCGACTTTTGAGAAGATTCTCCTGGGTTAAAAAGTCGTCTTATACGCTGGAAAATACGGTAGTTATCTTCTCCAAGACCATTTCCCATCCCGGAAGTGAGAGCGGAGGGCTGCAGGTACTGCCAGCTTTCATGCGTGTTTCTGAATGGAAATCGTGACACGCACAGTTACATGCTTTATACATGTGAGCTTAGAGAGGGCACTGAGGTACCTGGGCGGTCTCAGTGTGCTCTTCAGGGATTTAATCATTCTAATTTTTTATCACTTTGTGGTGAGGTGGCTAACAGTGATTTTAGAAGGTTCTTTGTTTTTTTCTCTCTCTTTTCCCCCCCACTCCCACCTCTTTCTGTTTCCATTTTCCACGGGTTTCAGATAAGTCCCTTTCTCTATCCTCATCCAGTCTCTGACTCTCAGACAGATCGTTGTGAGTTCGTATGTCCTGTTTAATGAGTCTGCGATACATTTATCTGTTTTCCAAAATGTTATTGCCTGTTTCCTGAAGAAACTGGGATTTTTTTTTTAGCCTAGAAACATCTTGCTACTTCTCATGTGTCCCTCACATGTTTTTTAAAGAGCTATCTTTGATTAGCTCTTCCCCAGACAGAAGGGACCATTTCAAGTGGAATCCTTTGGTCAGAGTCTTTCTGAGCCTTCATAATTCTGCAATTGTGAGGACCGGGCCAGAGTGCCTCTGGACGGCGTTCCTTCTAACGGGGTTAACAAGTGTGTCCACGGGCAAGTCATGGCTGTAAGGGGCCTGGGCTTTGAGGTTTGCCTTTATAATAAACAATGGGCCCCGAGCCAGAACGCCGGTGGTTTGTGCGCACAGACTGAGGGCTGGGTCTCCCCTCAGCCCCGTTTCATTGCCCCGAGCTCGGCTCAGCTCTTTGGATGAATCCTATCAGAGGAAAGTCCCCAATAAAAAGGAGCCCGACCCGGGGACCTTTCACTGCAGCTGACAACACGGGTGGCTTCCCTGTGGCCTGAGCGCCGGAGGGGGCGTGACAAGGCCCATCTGAGCTCAGCCCGCGAGAAGGCAGCCCTGCGCCCACTGTGGGCCCCTCACACCAACAGGCACCCCGAGCCCCCTTCTGGCCGGTTGCTGGGAACTCTCACTCACCCCCCACTCTTCCACACCAAACTCCTTGGGGTGGCCCTGCTGGAGGGTCCCTGTCTGTAGTCACAGTGCCGCAGGCCTCGCTTCCTGCAGACGACGGTGAGGGTTCAGATTTTAAGGCGTTCCAAGGGGAAGTTCATTAGCACAAAGGATCCGGTAATTTATAAAGCTGAGAGGCATTTGCTTAAGCTTTTGTATTTGCACTGGTAGGTAGGCCATCACGTGATATCGCACGCAGTAGGCCGCCTACCGCTTCTGCGTGAGTCATGTGGTTTCTGTGGGAGGCGGAAGCGAGCCACTGGCGCCCATGGGAGCCGGGAGGGAGCCACGCCGATTCTGTGGGCCCGTCATCTCCTCTCTGGGCCTGTGCTCAGCCGTGGAGGCTGCTGGCTGGCCCCTGTTCCTGTCTGTGTCTGCTCCAGTTTCGGGGGGCCGGCCTGAGCCAGGGTGCAGCAGCTCGCTGGCCCCCGTCTCTGTCTCCGCTCCGGGCCTCACCCACGCGCACAATCTCTTCCTGTCTGGTTGTCACCCATTAGGGAGTCCTGACCTAATTTGCATATTTCCTCTTGGTTCTTGACCTTCACCTCATTGGGTTTGTCTTAATTTTTCTTATGCTAGTAAATCAACTTTATTGAGGTATGATTTACATACAACACAACACAAAGAGCACTCATTTCCTGTCCAGACAAATGTGTGTGTCTGCATAATCACCACTTCGATGAAGACGATGGCCTGTTTACCTCCCCCAGAATGTTCCGTGAGCCTCTTTGCGCTCACTCCTCCATCTCTGCCCGGCGTAAAGCTGTGCCCTCTGTGCTCACCCCAGGCTGCTAGACGTACTTTCAGAAGTAAGGGGACTAGAAAAGAAGAACTACTATAGCAGTTAAAGGAAATCACCCTTCAAGCTTTAGGTTTTCCTCCTGTGATCTTCTGTTCATTTTCTTCTTTTATATCCAAAAAAGTAGCATTGCCACTTCTTAGTACTTACGTCTCCTTACAGCTAAAATCAATGAGCATTGCCAGATATCTTTGGAAGACCATCGACTTTTTATTTTCCTCTTAAATAGCGAACTCAACGGATTTTTAAAACCAGACAGATTTATTCCTCTACAGGTTTGTTCATACCTGCATAGTCACTGTCTTTACCGGGAGACCGAGTATATGTAACGCGCACCGATTGCATGTTAGAAAGCCCGGGTCCTGCTTTCTAGTAATTCGGCATCTCCCAACCTATGAAAACCTGCAACTGCGTTTGGAATGGGTAGAGTGTGGCTGTTGTTGGTGCTGTAACGGTGTCTGGGAGTGACAACAGAAGTTGAATCACTGGACTGCGAATGGGGACATCTTGGACTCTCTAGGTGACGTAATTAGAGAGAGGATTGTGGCCAATGTACGCATGCGGAAACGTATGTTTCACATCAGAACAACACTGGCATGAACATGTATGCTGTGTACTTCTTCCCAGGATAAGAAACAGCAAGATGTAATATAAAGTCTGAACCCGGCTCCACTTGCCAAATAAAAAGAAGTGATCGCGGTTGATATTATATTGACCATTCTGCAGTTACCTCATATAACGAATTGAAGTCTAAACAAAGACTTAAGCTGAAATCTATCCTCTTTGGATAACATGCTTTCATGTTTCCTTAAACTTCGATAGAACTGTTTTTAAAAGTAAGTCAGCAGTAGCTGACCCAAAGGGGCACACATTGCAACTACTTGACTTTTTTTGAAAAATTGCTTTCGGTGTAAAAAGGAGCGTCATTGGACCAGATATGGTTGCAAAGTGCAGAAGGTTCTCATGCAAAGATCGCCAGTTTGCCAGCAGCGACTCTCTGCGATGTTCCCCCAAATGCGTGACCTTTTTGTTTGCTTTCTTGTGCTGACAGTGTATGTATGTTATCTCCTATTTTAAACTCATTAGATAAAATAACTATTAACTCAAATTCTCCCATTCATGAGTACTGTTATCAACATGTGTTTGGACTACTTAAGTCTAGGAGCAGCCACAGAGCTATAAATAAAGAGCATGTAGATTCTTGCTCGGTGACTGTCCTCCCAAATGATTCCAATTAGCCTGCGTTTAAGTGGAGGGTGGCGATGGGTGTGCGAGGATCCACTGAACTTGACTCGTTTTGTTTTATTCACGGGAAGGGCAGCACAGTTGACCACAGAGGAAACCTCTCGAAGACTCTGGCTGTTTTCTTGAACATTATTCAGTTTTCATTATTCTTTTCTTTGCCAGAAGTGTAACGATTGATGTTTAATAATTGACGTGTAATGGATTTCCC
Organism: Lasiurus borealis; assembly: GCA_004026805.1. NCBI lineage: Eukaryota > Metazoa > Chordata > Mammalia > Chiroptera > Vespertilionidae > Lasiurus > Lasiurus borealis. The sequence goes on along the minus strand of PVJN01020272.1, from coordinate 18,995 downwards.
AAATGTGCTTCCGCTCGATGAAAAGTGGAGTCTCTTCTAATAAGCACCTGCCAACCACCTTTTCCTCTTCTCTCTGACTTTCTTTTAGGACTCAGCCCAAAGCCATGTTTGCACAAGTTGAATCTGATGATGAGGAAGCAAAGAATGAGCCAGAATGGAAAAAACGTAAAATCTGAAGAATTGCATATGAGAGCTGTTTGCATGAGGGGGGAGCGTCTTGGACAGGGTTTTTTTGTTGTTGTTGTTGTTTTTTTAAATGCAATGAAAAATACATTTTTTGAACAGATTCTGTCCTTTGCCTTATTGAACCATTTAAAAGCTAGGTAGCTACGCTTCCCTAAAATTATGCTTATATCTTCTTATCTACAGCTATTAAACGGTATTGTAAGTAAATCAGAAACAGATTCTTAGCCTATTACCAAGTCCTTTAGGTATTTGGAAACTTTATTCAACAACCATTGGTCTTACACAGATTCTCATAACCTGGGGGAAGGGAATGTACATGAGGATGTACATGTTGAGCAGTCCTAGCAACGGAATGTGGAAACGGACATCAAAAGTTTGCTACTTCTGTGTAATGTCACAACAGTTGTTTACGTAACTGTAAATAATTAGGCTGCGTTCAGACCAAAGCACCGGGTCCACATGAGGAAAGAACGTGCATCTGATGACCCTTCTACAGCAGAGTCCAGTGGTTAGGTGTTAGGAAGCAGGCTGAGAAGTCAGACCCATGTGAGTTCAAGTCCTGCCTCTGCTCCTGCTGCCTGGGTCACCGCGGAAGAGCTGTTAGATTCCTCTCTTCTGGCTTCTGATGATAATCGTACTGCCCTCCTAAGTTGGTTAAAAGGATTTAATGAGACTCCTTGTAGAGCAGTGGTTCTCAACCTGTGGGTCGCGACCCCTTTGGGGGTTGAACGACCCTTTCACAGGGGTCGCCTAAGACCATCGGAAAATGCAGATATTTACATCACGATGCATCACAGTAGCAACATTTCATGGTTGGGGGTCACCACCACATGAGGAACTGTATGCAAGGGTCGCGGCCTTAGGAAGGTTGAGAACCACTGTTGTAGAGTGTTTAGCATAGTACCTGGCACACAGGGAATCTACACGCAGTATTTGCTGTTTTAAAACAGAGTTAAGGATATCTACGTTGCCTGACTTTGGTCAGTATTAAATTGGGTGTAGAAATGCTTTGTAAATGTAAGAGCTATGTAAGGAGAAGACATTAAGAATCATTCTTGTGCTATAGTGACTGGAAAACTAAAACAAAAGTTGGCGGTTTGTCCAAAGTAATAGCGAGTTAATAGAATACAATCCCGGGGACCGCTCTCCCACAGACGGGGGGTAGTTTTGCATGTCAGAGAGTTCCTGCTGGACAGTTCCAGGGTTTCTGGTGTGCAGGACCCTTCCTTCCGCCTCCCTGCTCTCCTTTGCCTCGAGAATGAACTGATTCCAAAAGTGAGTGGTGATCTAAAGCACATGTCAGAAAGCTCCTAGTTCTGTAGGCTTCGCAGCACATCCCTTCCCCCAAATCCTTTTAATGCCCAGCCACACAGCTTTCTTACCTTGGCGGTTCTGGGTAGTACTGGCATCCTTCCATGGGTTAAGTCCTAAAAACCATCGTCCTTCTCCACTATTCTGTCCTTTTTCCTTTGAGCTCCAGTTAACCCCTCCCTCATCCCTTGTCACTTAGCTTATAGGTTATAAGAGGAAGAACGAACATTTGCCGAGTACCTACCTACTAGCTGATGACTGGCTGTTCTGAGGTCTTTACCTGCATTAGCTCACTTCATCCTGACAACCGTTCCCCCCACATCCTGACAACCGTTCCCCCCACCCCCACCCGAGTGGGTACAGTTGTTAAACCCACTTTACAGATGAGAATAAAGAGGCTCGCGAAAGCAAATGATCTGAGATCCCGTTAAGGAGCGCCGCAGGAAGACATCCAAGATCCCTATGCATCAGCAATTCACTGCCCCAAGTTTCCTCTCCTTGTGTGAGTACCTTCATCCAAAATCAATTACAGGCCAATATTTTATCCCAGCTGTTTGGGATTTGTAAATTTATTGCTTCTTGGATAAAATTTACTGAAAACATTTCATACTTCCCCCCCGGCTCAGCATAAACATTGCGCCATATGGAAGTGTTCGTCTGTCCGGCCAGAAGTTGCAGGATGGGGGGGTGGTTGGAGGGAGGACTAAGACTCGATCGGAGTGGTCTTGGCGGAGTCTGGGATGACATAAGCGGAGAGCGGAGCAAAGTCGGCACGAAGACGATCTTCTCATCGTTACCCACAACACGTGGCCCTGTTCACGCTTGACGTGCTCTCTCTCACTTGAGAGAGGTTCAGAAAGAATTCTTGTTTTCCACACACGACTGGCAAAACACCCATAAGCGTTTCAGTCTCGATTTTGGTGAGCGAGGGCCTCAGAACCTAACCGGGGCTGGGCCAGGAGGGGTGCTCCTTTGACCGGCAGTTGCATCACCAACACGGAGGTCTCTGGAGGCCCGCTCACGCCTCGCACTCCTCAGGCCGCATCCCCTAACCTCACCCCGCCTCGTGGTTCCCGCCCTGGGCAACTGCATCTCTCTGGGCTCAAATAAGGAACCTGGAAGCCATAGTAATGACCCCTCCCTTCCCTACGCCCCCCATTTAATCTTTTGCCAGTTTCTATCCATGCTTAATTTCTTTAAAAAAAAAATCTTGTATTGATTCTTTACAGAGAGGAAGGGAGAGGGACAGAGAGCTAGAAACATCAATCAACTGCTTCCTGCACCACCCCTCCCCCTACTGGGGATGTGCCCGCAACCAGGATACATGCCCTTGACCGGAATCGAACCTGGGATCTTACAATCCACTGAGCCAAACCGGTTTTGGCAATCCTTAATTTCTTATATTTGACCATTTCTAGCCCTTCTGCCATGCTAGAATTTGGACCCCTTTCATCCCTCCCCAGGGACCGCCCTCCAACTTTGGTCCTCACTTAACGCATCAGCCAGCTTTCTGAACTCCAAACATATCACATGATTTCTCCGCCTAGAATCTTCCAGGGGCTCTGTGTTGGTAGTTTGCTTCTTTTTTAAAAAAAATATATTTTATTGATTTTTTACAGAGAGGAAGAGAGAGAGAGAGAGAGTGAGAGAGAGAGAGAGAGAGTAACATTGATGAGAGAGAAACATCAATCAGCTGCCTCTAGTACGCCCCCGACTGGGGAGGTGCCCGAAACTGAGGTACATGCCCTTGACCGGAATCGAACCTGGGATCTTTCCATCCACAGGCTGATGCTTTATCCACTGAGCCAAAACCGGTTTCAGCTTTTTTTTTTTTTTTTTGGCACTTAGGACATTCAAGATTTGGTCTCTCCCTGTCTTTCCTTTCTCGCTTTAACTCCCGCCCTCCTGCTGACCTTGCACATGCTTCCCAGGTCCAGCCACGTTGAACCAGACGGTACCATGTTCTTTGGCACCTGAATGCCTTTCCTCATGTTGTCCCTTCTTCCTTCCTTCTCTGCCTGTTTTTTTTTTAAATATGGGGGTCACTTCCCCTTCCATGACCCACCCTGGAAGATAGTCGCCTTCCTCTGCCCTCACAATTGCTTATGTATGTACCTCTCCACTGTCGCCGCCTTTTGAGTCACATGACAAATGTGCATATGTGCGTGCTGGTGGGACGTAGGTTGTAAAAACTCAAGTGCACTGGGTTCTGTGAATATTCAGTGAATTCGTTTAATGAATGATGGGAACCAGGATTTATTCACATGCGTAGTCCTAGACCCCTGGCCCTGAGAGAGGGCTTTGAAGGTGCCCTTTAAGTCTTTGGCAGAGGAGAGCAGAGGAACGGGGAAGCGGGAGGAATGGACAAAGAGCACCAGGTACGGGAAGTGTTTCTGCCTGTGTGTGGGCTGGAGGATCACTAGTACCGAGCCTCGGTCTGGACCCAGCTGCCTAGGATTTAGTCACATCACTGTTGTGATGGCTCAGGGAAGAAGTGGGTCTGTAGACAGTTGTGTGTGTTGCTGCCATGGCCCAACAGGACGACCTAAGCCACTGTGACATCTTCAGGCACTCACCTCCTGTCCCAAGTTACCAAGATCCGAGCTCTCTCTAGCGTGGGGGTTTCTGAACCTCGGAGGGTGTCTCTGAAGCCCCCAGAGTATGCAGCATACTTTGCTTATGCTCAGGTACATGTACATTTTCTGTAGAGAGGACCCGCAGCGTTAGTTAAAATTCTGGGGTGTTGGATGCCTAGCATTTTCCAAGAGGATTATATAGAATTGGGCCATTCGGACTTGAAAACCAAAGCAAAACTCTCTCTCTCTCTCTCTCTCTCTCTCTCTCTCTCTCTCTCTCTCTCTCTCTCTCTCACACACACACACACACACACACACACACACACTACCAAACTATGCAAACCTCTGACACACTGGTCCCCATTTCATCTTAGGCAGTTGATCTTGCCGCTTTGTAGTCAGACCTTAATATTTATCCTTTGAAAGGTTATTAGCCTTCTGTTCCATCCAAAAGCAGCGGTCAGCTTCATGCTCCATGAAGGCAGCATCCTAAGAGGGGCACTGGTTTAGGTCATGTAAGCACAAAACGAGACGTGCTAATTTGAGAAAAGCTTTTCAGAATCAATACAACCATATCAGGTAACTGTGGGCCCTTTCGTGTTTAATGACCACGGAGTTAGAGGTGGTGGGAGAGAGGGAGGCAGCCGGTGCCTGCTGAGACGCTAAGATGTACACGCACAGCTGGTCAGTCGCCCTTGAGAGCTGGTGAGCTTCCCTCATTCATCCGTCTTCTTGTACACGAGGAGATCCGGAAACAGAGCATTGTTAACAGACACCTTTTGAAAAGGATCCGTCTGCAGTGGGGTGTGCCACAAATCACCATGACCATTTTTCCTTAATATCCTCACCAGACAACTGAGAGGAGTGGGTCAGGAGCAATGTGCCCAAATATGAGAGATTTTGTGTCTGTGTGCATGTGTGTATGTGTATCTCTAGAGCAGCGGTTCTCAACCTGTGGGTCGTGACCCCTTTGGGGGTCAAATGACCCTTTTACAGGGGTCGCCTAAGACCATCAGAAAACACCTATTTCCCATGGTCTTAGGAACCAACAGACTGCTCCTCCGTGTAGCAAAGTGTAACAATGTAGTTTACTGTTGTCATAGGAAGACTGTTACCCATGCTACACCACGATTCAAGACAAAAAATTTCATTTATTTGTAATTAGAAATAAATATTTCACAATATATAATTCCATATTGTTTTTGTGGTTAATCACTCTGCTTTAATTATGTTCAATTTGTAACAATGAAAATACATCCTGCCTATCAGATATTTACATTACAGCTCATAACAGTAGCAAAATTACAGTGATGAAGTAGCAACGGAAATAATTTTATGGTTGGGGGTCACCACCACATGAGGAGCTGTCTTAAAGGGTCGCAGCATTAGGAAGGTTGAGAACCACTGCTCTAGAGGTATGTAAGTGGAGAAGGAGCTTTGAGGGCAAGGAGAAGAAAAATTTGCTATTTGAAGTAGTTTTATGGATTAACAGAGTGTATATTGGTGTTTTAAAAACTTTAATTAAAAACATGTTAAAGGTATTCACATGGCCCCATTTGTGGTCATCGTCATTAAACAAACTTTGGAAAATGTTGACTTCTCATGGTGGATTAAAGATGGCCAAGGTCCTTTGACACGAGAGGATCAGCTCCCGGAATCTGAGCAGGCTCTGGACAGCGTGCCCGGTGCTGTGCTCGTTGCCAGGCGCTAGGAAACTTGCAGGTCCCACTTCCTCTCTCTTGGAGCCCTGGTCCCGTAACCCTGCTGCCATACCTACGGGTAGGAGCGCAAGTAGCCCCAGGGAGAGGCCCACCTGGAGGAGAACTGAGCCCCTGGCCAGCACCCCCCGCTGAACGCCCAGCGAACAGCCGGCACCGGCCTGTGATGGAGTGGCGGGGAAAGCAGATCCTTCGGGGCCAGTGGAGTCCCCTCAGCTGCTGTTGCAGGAAGCAGAGATGAGCCAACCCCTACTGAGTCCTGCCCAAACTGCAGATTAGTGAGAAAAGGAAATGATTATTGCCATTGTAAGAAGTTGTGTTGTTTGTTATGCGAAATGTATCATTGGAACAACCTAAAAGACAAAAATCATTCATCCATATACAGACAGTGCTAATACTTTTCTTCCCAATTTTTGATATATAATTTTGAGATTTATTTACAGTTCTTTTTAAAACAATTATATCTATTAAAATTGTATATTTTTCACTTGTTACACAAACATGTGAATTTTCTACATTATTATAAGCCTCATATAATTTTAGAGGCTACTCAATATAGCAGTAATTCCAGAAAACTGAGAGAAAAGCAGGCCAGGAGCAATGTGCCCAAACTCATATGGGTCCCCAGAGCGCACGGAAATGTAGGGGAGCCGCAAAAGGCAGAGGTCTGGAGGTGTGCACGAGTGCAGGCAGAGAGGACTGACTAAGTAGTATTCCCTCAAAATTCCTGCCCACTCAGAACCTCAGAATGTGATCTTATTTGAACTTTTGTACATGCTATTAGTTAGTCAGAGTGGAGCAGGATGGGCTCTAAGTCCCATGACTGGCGTCCTCATAAGAAGGTCATTTGAAGACCCAGAGAGACACACACCGAGAAAGAAAGACCAGGTGAAGGTGGAGGCAGATATTGGAGTGATGAAGCTTCTAAGTTAAGGACCTCCAAGAGGCAGAGAAACAAAGATGGTGGCATAGGTGAATACCTGAACTGCTGTGTCGCACAACAATTTCAAAACTACAGCTAAAAAAATGGACGTCATCCAGAATCACAGGAAAGCTGGCTGAGTGGAAATCCTACAACTAGAAGGCAAGAGAGGGGCTCACGGAGACTCAAAGGAGCTGCAAAAAGCTGAGGTACAGAGATATGTGTGTGGAGAGGACGGTGGCAGAGTCCCTGGCTGGCTTCCTCTAGCAGGAGGGAGACAGAAACTCCCGACTGCACTGAACCCCAGTTCCGGGTGAGACTCATACAGGGGGAGTCTGGATTGTTGGGAAAAGGGGGGAGAAACTTAGGGGAGCTGCGAAAGGCAGAGGTCTGAAGGCACGCATGCAAGTGCACGCAGAGAGGGCTACATTGATTACTGAAGGACACTGAGACCCAAGGCCTCATAAGGCAGAGCTGATGGGAAGCCAAGGCTGTCTGCTCAGCCCTAAGACTCCATCCCATCCAAGCTGAGCACAGAGGCTTTTGCAATTTTGCCAGTCTTGTCTCATAAGGCTGACTCCAGCACAGAAGTTCTCCCGGCGTAGACACAGGTGATCAATTGGCCTGGAGATCAATTCCCCCCAGTGATACCAAAACAATCAAGATTTAATTACAACAAGACTGTACACACAGACCACAAAGGGATGCACCAAGAGTATCCCTCTCAGGTAACTGGGGAGGTAGAGCTATGGGGCCCTATAAGACCCCTAGCACACAAAGCTACTCTACCAACTCGGAAGCAGCAAAAATGCGGAGACAAAGAAACAGATCACAAACGAAAGAAATGGAGGAAAACTACTGGATATAGAGTTCAAAACCACGGTTATAAGGTTTTTCAAGAATTTTCTAGAAAAAGTAGATACATTTAGTGAGACCCTTGAGGATATGAAAAATGATCAACTAGAAATTAAACATACACTGAGGTAAATAAAAAATATTATACAGAAAGCTAAGAACAGACTAGAGGAATGCAAGAATCAAGTCAAAGATTTGAAATACAAAGAAGCAGAAAATACTCAACTGAAAAAGAAAAAAGAATCCAAAAATGTGAAGATAGTGTAAGGAGCCTCTGGGACAACTTCAAGCGTATCAACATCAGAATTATGGGGGTTCTAAGAAGAAGAGAGAGAGCAAGATACTGAAAACTTCCCCCACCTGGTGGAAGAAAGGACCTCCAAGAATTGTTGACAACCACAAGAGGCTCCAAGAGGCAAGGAAGGATCTTTCCCCAGGGCCTGCAGAGGGAACATGGCCTCGTTCACTCCCTGATGGCAGACTTCTCGCCTCCAGAATACTGAGAGACTCAATTTCTGTTGTCGAAGCCCCCTGGTTTGTGGCGATTTGTGAGGGAGTCCCGAAGCACTTGGATCCAGATGCGGGTTTCACGTGGCTGCATATCACAGTTCATTAAGGGCTCAGGATAAGAAAACAAACCCACCAGAAGACTTTCATGGTCCAGCATCCAAGTTTAGAATCCTGTTCTGCTCTCCCACCCCACCCCAGGTCTCAACCTTGACTGACTATGGTTGTTATTTTTTTTTATTTATTTTAAAAATATTTTATTGATTTTTTTACAGAGAGGAAGGGAGAGGGATAGAGAGATAGAAACATGGATGAGAGAGAAACATCGATCAGCTGCCTCCTGCACACCCCCTAATGGGGATGTGCCCGCAACCAAGGTACATGCCTTTGACTGGAATCTAACCTGGGACCTTTCAGTCTGCAGGCCGACACTCTATCCACTGAGCCAAACCAGCTAGGGCTATGGTGGTTATTTTAAGCCACTAAGTTTTGGGGTCATCTGTTGCACTGCAGTAGACAGCTAACACAGCTTATACTTTGAGTATTGAGGGTGGACACATTAAAATTTTTGTTTTAAGACGGTGAGGTCCCTTGGCTTTTCTTGATGGCATGAGGGGACAGACTTTATTCTACAGGACGGACAGACTGTCAGAAACCACTTGAGACCAGCTCAGAGACCAGAGCTAGAGGATATAGTTGCACTCGTCTTTCTTTCAGTTCTGTTGCGTCGGCACAGTTGCTGCCCGTTTCATTTCCCCTCAGCTGATTGGTTGGTTCCCTGGGCTGCCTGGCCTTCTCCCCCATCCTCGGGACAGACAGATGTCCAGCGGTGCCGCCTCCTAGTCTCCAGGGTCCATGAGGTTGGAATCCACATGTATGATTTCCTCACAGCTTGTTGTATTCCGTGTCACCTCTGGCTGAATTGGGACGGCTTTGCTATTACAGGTCCCTTTTAAGGGTGAGGCTGACAACTGGCCTCCCCCTCCGATCTGCCTGGCAGAGCTGAGGGGACCAGATGTCCGGGGCTGCTCCTCAGATCTGAGCTCGATCAACCGTGGCGAAGGATAAACACAGGCTGGAAGGGTGCTTACTGCATCAATCAGGCGCTTAATCGTTGCTATGGCTGGTATCTTGGCAGCAGCATGAAATATGACATCAGAAGTTTTGGGTCCACGTTTCTCCTTTGCTATTTACTAATTGTGCGAGTTTAGGGAAGTCACAGAGAGTGTGAGCCTCAGTTTCTTTGTCAGTAGAATGGGGACAATATTAATCACCCAGCCTGACATCCAGATGGATGTGATGAGAGAGAGAGAGAGAGAGAGAGAGAGAGAGAGAGAGAGAGAGAGAACTTTTCAAGCTATGAAATGTTAATTATTTTTTTTTCAATTTTTTAATTTTTTTAAATATATTTTATTGATTTTTTAAAAAATATTTTTTTATTGATTTTTTACAGGGAGGAAGGGAGAGGGACAGAGAGTTAGAAACATTGATGAGAGAGAGACATCAATCAGCCGCCTCCTGCACTCCCCTTACTGGGAATGTGCCCGCCACCAAGATACATGCCCTTGACCAGAATCGAACCCGAGACCTTTCGGTCCGCAGGCTGACGCTCTATCCACTGAGACAAACCGGTTTTGGCGAAACGTTAATTAATTTAGTTGTTGGCTCTTGTAGTTATCTATTATAGTATCTCAGGGGATGTTCACGAAGGGCATATTCTTAGAAAACAAACCCAAATCCATATCAGCCCCATAAACGAGAACCACATGGGAGCAGCTAGGACACTCTGCCCTCAGGGAGACTCTGTGAGTCGAAGAGGTTCCATCTCCTGGGGAAGGGACTCAGGCTTTGGGTAAGGCTCTCTTACGTCAGCGGTTCTCAACCTGTGGGTCGCGACCCCTTTGGGGGTCGAACGACCCTTTCACAGGGGTCGCCTAAGACCATCGGAAAATGAAGATATTTACATCACGATGCATAATAGTAGCAGAATTTCATGGTTGGGGGTCACCACCACATGAGGAACTGTATGCAAGGGTCGAGGCCTTAAGAAGGTTGAGAACCACTGTCTTAGGTGGACTCTGGCTGGGTTGGTTCGGCTTCTCACAGACCCAGCTAGGACTCTGGTCTCCCTCCTGCTGGCCTCGCTGTTGGCCGTGTGGACTCTGACCCTCCCCGAGGCCGCCAAACCTTCCAAATTTAGAAAAGTGGGAAAGTCATCCCCTGCCTTTCTCAGAGGCTATTTTGATGCTGCGTTTTCCTCCTGTTTCTCCCCAGCATTGAACAGTATCGAGTTCACTCCGTTGGGTGCCATGTGGTCTTTCCTTGGACTCCACTGCCTCTTGTTTAGGGAACGCAGCGAGTCAACCGTGACACGTGGCCAGCAGCCATCTGCCTCCAAAGGACAGAGACTGTTTTCTTCCCCTTACTTAGTTTTTTTAAAAAAATATATATTTTATTGATCTTTCACAGAGAGGAAGGGAGAGGGATAGAAAGCCAGAAACATCGATGAGAGAGAGACATCCACCAGCCACCTCCTGCATGCCCCCTACTGGAGAGGTGCCCGCAACCAAGGCACATGCCCTTGACCGGAATCGAACCTGGGACCCTTCAGTCCACAGGCTGATGCTCTAACCACTGAGCAACACAGGTTTGAACACCTTACTTTGTTTTAAAAATAAGAAGGTATTTTTCCTTGGGGAGAAGGGGGGATTTTGTATTATTCAGAGATGCACAGCATCGAGAAAAACTCTGATGCCAGGAGACCGGGGTTCCAATCCCAGATCGGGCCAGTTACACGAGCTCTCCGGAGCCTCGGCGACACGGAGGTGTCATGAGTCTGAACGCCCGTGGCAAACAGCGAAATGCAACACGGATGTTCTTATCGTGGCTTCTCCTTCCCACGCGCCCTCCAGGGGCAGCGGGCTTCTCAGAGACTCCTGGGCATGCTGGATCCGCGCATGTGTGTGTGTGATCTGCAATGAGAAGGTCCCGAGGACCCCATGGCGCATTTATTTCTCACCTCAGAGATGCGCAGCCTGCTTTTGAGATCTGGTTGCTGCCTGCCCAGTGCCCGCCAGCAACTGTGGCCCCACCTGCAGGTTTAAGACTAGACTAGGCTATGGCCTGAGTCTCCTGTGGATCCGCCGCAGCGGCCATGGGTTCTATTCCAGACAAGGTGGGCTCTGGGCCAGCTGTGTGGCCCTCGCCAGCTGTGTGCTGGCATTGACTTGCATCTCCGGGACCTTTGTCATTCTGAACAATCCGAAGCAATGAATGTTATTCTCTCAATTCGTGTGTTGTCGGCTTTCCGCGTTTCCCCTTCTCTGAGGGCCACAGGAGTGTCCACAATGGGAAGACAGATCAGCACCCGCCAATGTCACTGCTTTTATCACTGAAGGTGTGGTCGGCAAGCTGTCCCGCACCTCCGTATGGCTGGATGCTGCGGCCTGTGGCAGAGCAGACACTGACCAAGCAGACCACATGTGACCCATCAGAACGGTGTGGTCATTGGGAGGCCAAGGTGATCAAGGACTGAGTACCCAGCAGTTCTCATTAAGACCTAGCGTGTGGCCGAGACCGGTGTGGCTCGGTGGATACAGCTTCGGACTGCGGACTGAAAGGTCCAAGGTTTTATTCCGGTTAGGGGCATGTATCTTGGTTGTGGGCACATCCTCAGCTGGGGGCGTGCAGGAGGCGGCTGATCAATGTCTCTCTCTCATCGATGTTTCTAACTCTCTCTCTCCCTTCCTCTCTGTAAAAAATCAATTAAAAAATATATATACACACACACACATATGTATATATATATGTATATACATATGACCTATCGTGTGTCAGCAAACCCAGAGAAGGCGCAGGAGGCAGCCAGGATCATGGGGAGAGCAAGGCTGTAATTAGAGACTGGTGGGCTTCAAGGGACATGAGAGACCCTTCCCTCTGGACCCCACGTTGGAGCAAAGGGAGCCCTGAGGGGCAGCCACCTGTGGCAGGACTGGGACCGAATAAAGACCTGGGGTAACAGCCCCGGTTCCCTCGCTCCACTCCCCCTGGAGGTCGTGGGTTGGAGGGAGTCCCCGCTGTGCCAGGTACAGTGTGACCGTGGGCAAGGCTATTTCACCTCTGTAAGTCTCAGTGCCCCCATCTGTAAAACTGAGACGTGAACACTTCACTCAGGGGTTGTTGTCAAGATTAAAAGAGATAATTAATATGAGAAAAAGACTTACGCAGTGGCCGAGACAACCCTAACTGCCCAGTAAGTGACCGTCAGGGTTATACGAAGGGCCGGCGTACCGTCAAGAGTCACCCATCGGTCATTCTGTTGCGACACAGATTTGGCCTCACTAAGATGGCTCCCCCCACAGTTCTAGACTACCCTTCTCTCACCTGGTTTGTGTCCCATCGGCTGTGGAGTGGCTTTCTGAGGGGGGCCTGGATCCTATCTTCCTAGCACAGTCCATGGAAACTGAAATCGCTCTCTCTGTGATATCTTACCAACTTCCTCAGCTGTAATGAGTCATAGGGGAGTCTTTTTTGTTAATGTGAGGCTTGTGCTTAAAATTCAGATGGTTCTTTAAATAAAAAAATAAAAAAAATAAAAGTACCTTAGATGAAAAAAATAAAATAAAATAAATAAAAATAAAAGCAATGGGACCTGGCTGGAGTGGCTCAATGCCCACCAAAGGCTGCAGGTTTGATTTCTGGTCTGGGCACATGCCTGGCTGCAGGCTTGATCCCCAGTCTGAATAAATAAAAATAAAGACTGGGAATCCAGAAACGAAAGACGAGTTTTTATTTTGCGTGTGTACTATTTTTAAAAATATACAGTGGTACCTCGAGATACAAGTTTAATTTGTTCTGTAACCTTGAAGCGTGGGAAACTATGAGACTCTCCAGTTGCGGTAAACTGGTGGGTCGTGTGCAGCCGGCCGATCCGCGCGATGACTCCTATCTCAACTGTTGCTCGTATTTCAAAGCAAAAATAGCTCGCTCGATGGCTCGTATCTCAAAAATCTCATATGTTAGGGCACTCATATCTCGAGGTACCACTGTATATTTTTATTGACTTCAGAGAGGAAGAAAGAGGGAGATGGAAACATCAATGATCAGAGAGAATCATTGATTGGCTGCCTCCTATGGGGGCTGAGCCCACAACCTTGGGCCTGTGCCCTTGCCCAGAATCGAACCTGGGACCCTTCGGTCCTCAGGCCGATGCTCTATCCACTGAGCCACACCGGCTAGGGCTGCAAGGCTAGGTTTTGAAGATTTTGAGTGACGGCCAGTCTTGATCTTTGGTCTCCTTAATATCATCATTCCCTTTTTCTCTCAATCTCTGCTTTTTTTTTTTTTTTTTTAAAAAAGTCACCCCCAATGTCAAGGCTGCTCTGAAAGAAGGAAGGGAAGCGGGCACGCAGGCCCTGGCCGTGGAGGCGGCGGAGACAAAGCCTCCTGGGCTCAGGCCCTGAGTGGGAGGAAGGCTGCCGGCCTGCGTGTGAGAGGCAGCGGAGGGCGACGCCGGAAGGCCTGGCGGAGGATTAGGGGGGCAGCTGGCTTCCCGGGGGTGCCGCCCCCTCGCTCTGCCGCCTGGCAGGCCCGGCAGCGTGTGAGCCGCGGCAGGTGGGCTCCGTTTCGGTTTTCCCACGAGGCTGCCAGTCCGGGGCCTGCTGGCACGGGGTGTGGGCGGGAGCGGGGGCCGCGCCGTCTGCAGAGCCCGGGTCTCCCTCCGGGCCGGGCCCCTGGCAGGCAGGGCGGCGGAGAAGAAGTTTCTGTTTGGTTTCTAAAGAAACCGGGGGTCGGGGACTTAACCCGACTTAGGCCAGCAGGTGTGGCTCAAGCCCGGCCGGAGCGCTGCGTGCCCGCTGGTAGCGTGGACGGGCGGTGTTCCTGCATCCTGCTCGCCTGCGGAGGCAGGAAAGTGATCCGGGCTCAGGAAAGGCGGCCAGAGAGCCCACGGAGCCAGAGCCGTGACCGGGGGGCAGTCACGGCCACGGGCAGCGTCTGGCGGGGAGGAGGGGGCGGTGGCGGCCTCGTTGCTGCTCACCGCGGGCTCAGCCACGTGCTGGGACCGTCCTCCTTTAGAGAGTGGGCACTGGACCCTGCTGATGGGATGTCCCCCCGAGGGAGGGAGGCTCTCTGGGCAGAGCCCGCTCGGGATGCAGGCGTCCCGGGGACAGTGTCCACATCCCAGGGCGACCCAGCGCCAGGAGAAACGGATTCTAGAACAGTAGACGGCTTGCGTGTCCCTGGGACAGTGGTTAGCCATGCCAGGCCCTGGGCCCGCCCACTCGGTATGTCCCTGGGGCCGAGCCAGGCACCTGTGTTTGTCCGGGGGCAATCGGGGGGGTCCCGAGAGACTGACCCAGGAGGTCAGGGGCGTCTCTAAGGCTGCACATGTTTGTGTTCCGTCTGATGTGAAGCGAGGAAATTCGGACACGTGGCGCCTTCATCACCTTGGTGGCCAGGCGGCTGGGCTGTGGGTGGATCCCCAGTGGGGGCAGCAGGAGGGAACGGGTGGATGTTTCTCTCTCATCAATGTTTCTCTCTCTCTCTCTTTCTCTCTGAAAATCAGTGAAAACATTTTTTTATTTATTTTTTATTGATTTTTTTACAGAGAGGAAGGGAGAGGGATAGAGAGTTAGAAACATCGATGAGAGAGAGATCCATCAGCTGCCTCCTGCACACTCCCTACTGGGGATGTACATGCCCTTGACCGGAATCGAACCTGGGACCCTTCAGTCCGCAGGCTGACGCTCTATCCACTGAGCCACACCAGTTTCGGCCAGCGAAAACATTTTTGAAAACGTGTTTCATGTCAAATCAAATAGGAAATCGGTTAGGAGTGAAGTGCTTTCTTCCCAGAGCGGCTGACAGTTATGCAGCCTGGTGCTGACCGCGCTCGGTCGGGGAGGAGAGGGTTCTTTTTATATCGAAGGGAAGCGGGAAAGGGCTGTTCACTTTGGCAGGCCCCACACATGAAGACCCTGTGACTTTTTTCAACCGTTGCATTCTGCTCCAGAGACACGTTTGAATCCTTTGTCGTCGGCATCAGGTAGCAGTTCAGCTAAAATAATAGCAACGATAATAATGCGTCCTGGTGTGGCATCTCTGGGTGCTCTCTGCCCCCGGCCTGTCTGCCGCTCCTTCCCCAACTGCCGTCCAGGTGAGGCCTGATGGCTCACCGGAGAGGAACCTGTGGCCGCTGCCCAGGAGCTGGCTCTGCCCCAGAGACACCTGTTGGTTTTCTTGGAAACAGGCGGGCGGCCGCCAGCGCCTCCTCCGAGCCATGCTGTAACCCAGGGGGCAAGGAGAGGCAGGGAACCGGGGCCCATCTCCAGGGTGAGATGCGTGATTACACCGGGATGGGAGCGGGCGCCATCCTCCATCTGAGAACAGCCTCCGGTGCAGGAGCTGAGGAAGGGGTGACGGGAAGTGAGACACCCCGGAGAGCGGGGGAGGCGAGGAAAAGGGCTGGGCCCGCATCGCCTCTGCCCTGCTCTTCCCGAGAGGGAGCTCAGTGGGTGGCCTGCCCATGGGTCCATGGCTCTTCCTCCTCACGATCACCCAGACACACCCCTTTCTCCCGGCACTGGCTGATGGGCCCCGTCTGGCTCCTCCCACCGGGTTCCTGAGAGGGTGGCTGGCAGGCAGACAGGCAGGCTCTCTGCGAACCCCCCTTCTTCCCCACATGGGTAGGACTCACCCCTCCTCCTCCCAGGGGGCATGTCCCAGACCCAGGGTGGATGCTGGAACCACACACAGAGCCGCGCCCTGTCTATCGGGTGCCTTCCCTGCACACACCCGCTCACTCAGGAAGCCCCGGCCTCTCTGCGGCCGCCCCGAATGGCCAGATCCCCCCACCCCCCCGGGGCTCTGGAGCCACTCATAAGGGAAAGAAGGGCGACCTGGACACCGGACTGCGGCCTAGCGGCTACTCAGTGACCAATGGGCGGGAGCAGGTGCGGGTGGCGATGTTACATCCCGGGGAGATGGGGGCGCAGAGCCGGACGACCTCAGATTTCCCCGCGCCTCAGAACCGCGTGACATGGAGAACACGCATTGCTTTTCTCTGTGACTTCCCATTTGCTAATTTCCGACCGAGGGTGACTGCGCGGGAAGGAGGCGTGCGGGGAGCCGAGGGAGGCGCACTCAGGATGAAGGGCCGTCACTGAGTGGCTTCAGAGCCTGGCGGGTGTGTGGCCTCCGATGGTGTGACTCTCCACGCCGGTCCCCGATGCACTGGGCGGATCGGAGCACGCCATCCGCGCCAGCGCTGGCCAGCGACACCCCAGCTTGGATTTGGCACATCCCCGCTGCCTCTTTGGAAGGACTCGTGGCGGTGTGTGAGCTCTGGCCATGACCTTGCTCCAGGTCAAGGCCAGGAGGACATAGGTCAGGCCGGCCACCTGGCCAATGGCCCTGTGCTCCCAGAAACCCTGTTTCCACACCTGGCCCCTGACCCTGAGGGGGCTTTGGGGGAGTTCTTCTTTTTTTTTTTTAAATATATTTTATTGATTTTTTACAGAAAGGAAGGGAGAGGGATAGAAAGTCAGAAACATCGATGAGAGAGAGACATCGATCAGCCGCCTCCTGCACGCCCCACAGTGGAGATGTGCCCGCAAGCAAGGTCCACGCCATGGGGGAGTTTCTTTAACCTCAGTCCCTGGGACCAGAATGCCAGGAGAGAGAGCCGCGTCCTCCTGGCCACCCCCCTCTCCACGGGCCGGGGGGTCAGAAGGCAGGTGCGTGGATGCCCTTCCACATGTGGGGTGCGCACCTGCTCCGGGAACCTCACGCTTTCCCTGTCCCCGCTCTGGGGGGCGTGAGGGGCGGAGGCTGCAGGTCAGGCCTGCTGGTCGCGGCTGGTCCGGCGCTCCCCATGCCGGCCGGGCCTTGGTGGGGACGCAGGAGATTTACGACCCGCTGAAGCTGCTTCCGCGGTGCCTCCCGGAGAGCGAGCGGCTCAGATTCAGAGGCCCCGGGCCGGCCCAGTTGCTCTGGTCCCGCTCGCTCCTCGCGGCTATAATTAGGGGACGGTGTCAGCGCCCGCCGCATGCCGCAGCGCCCGCTGCCTTTGGCCATGAGGTCACCGCGCCGGCCCCTTCTCGTCAGGTGGCCTCCTCCCCGTGCGCTGGATTCCGCGGCGATGACTTCAGGCCGGCCCGAGCGCTCGCTCCCCGGAGTGAGGCAGCGTCAGGATGAGGTCCCGGGACAAGTGCCTTCACAGGCCAGTACGACGGTGACGCAAGAGCTGAGCGTCCTGGGGGGTTCCCCTTTGAGCTCGCCAGTCTCCACAAGGCCCCGAGCCTCTCGGAGACACCCCACATTCGTCTGGAAATTGGGGCTCATCGTACCAGCAGCCCTGGGAGAGAAAATGTCTGGTGTATAAGCTGGCGCTCTCTCTCTCTCTCTCTCTCTCTCTCTCTCTCTCTCTCTCTCTCTCTCTCTCTCTCTCTCTCTTTCTCCACACCCAGTCAGTGCCACATCCTGAGTGGTCCTCATCTCAACTCCCCCCACGTTTCTCTCTCTCCACGGCCACCGTCAGGCCCGGCCACAGTCCTCTCCTGCCTCGGACCACGACCCTTGTCTGCTGACGGGTATTTCTGACATCTGGACTCAACAAAGCATCCAGCCGAAACTGGTTTGGTTCAGTGGATAGAGCGTCAGCCTGCAGACTGAAAGGTCCCAGGTTCGATTCTGGTCAAGGGCATGTACCTAGGTTGCGGGCACATGCCCAATAGGGGGCGTGCAGGAAGCAGCTGATCAATATCTCTCTCTCTCTGTGCCATGGGCGTGTGGCTTCCGCGGTGATCTTTCTGGACGGTCACTGGGAACACATCCTCAAGCTTAAGATTGGCCAGGGCATCTCTGCGCTCTGAGGGTGAAGCCGAGATTCCTCCTCTTGTCCTACAAGACCCCCCATGCGCTGGACCTGTCTATATCTGGAACCTCAGGTCCCGTCACTCTCTCCCCGAATTCCAGCCCAATCAGCAACTCAGACGCATCCAGAACACTCCTCCCTATAGCCCTTTGTGGGCTCCTTTCGCTTATAACAGTGGTTCTCAACCTTCCTAAGGCGGCGACCCTTGCATACAGCTCCTCATGTGGTGGTGACCCTCAACCATACTTCATAGCTGTAATTTTGCTATTGTTATGAATTATAATGTAAATACCTGTGTTTTCCGATGGTCTCAGGCGACCCCTGTGAAAGGGTCATTCAACCCCCAAAGGGGTCGCGACCCACAGGTTGAGAACCGCTGGCTTAGAACCTCCTTTCCTGGATGCGGCTTTCCCTGAAGCCAGCCTTCCCCGGATCTGAGGCAACCAGTTCTCTTTCGTTGTGTGTCGCCCCTGAAGTGGAGTTCCTGTATGTGGAACCCCAAGTCCTGGCAAATACACTGAGCCTCTGCTACCGGGGAGGCACCTTCTGGGGGTGCCCGGGAGTCAGAGAGGAGCCAGATGGGGCCTCTGCGCCCCTGGGAACAGGTAGATCAGAGTGTGATCGTCACAAGCAAAGCGCCGGGCCTGCAGCCTGATCCATGCCCTCAGAGCACGGCTGGCCGCCACACCATGGGGAAGAGGGGGGCGGGGTGTCCACTGGGGAGGACTGGGAGCGCCCCAGAGAAGAGGGACCTCATGCCCCACGGAGAGAGCAGCTCGGCCAGGGTCCGCCGTGGAAAGCACAGACCCGCATGGTGTTCTCTGAGGTTCTGAGGCCACCCCTAGGGACCCAGGGCAGAGGTTGGGGGACAGGAAGCCAATGAGAGAAAGGATTTGTTTGAGACGAATGTGGAGGCTCTGCCGGGCAGGGTGAGGGGTCTGCCGGGGGTCAGGACGGTAGAGGGGGTCTGAGTGGGGGAGGAGGAGGAGGATGGCTGTGGCAGCAGGGAGAAGGAATGGGGTGAGGGTAACAGGAAGGGGGAGGGG
>PVJN01020271.1:9560-36316 GCA_004026805.1 Lasiurus borealis | reverse complement strand
ATAGCTATGATTCCCAATGACCACCAGGAATAGACACTCCATCCAGTATCTATGATGTGCACTGACCACCAGGGGGCAGACACTCAATGCAAGAGCTGCAGAGCTGTGGTGACTTGGCAGCTGCAGTTCTTGGGAACCAGAGAGGAGGGAGCCTGATTCCAGGGTGCATCACCCAAGAACCACCCTCTTGCAATCCAGTACCACTCGGGTGATATCCGAGAGCCGGTTTCAGCCCAATCCCTACAGGCCAGGCCGAGGGACACAACTGGTACACAAATCTGTGCACTGGGCATCTAGTTAAATAAATTGGTGAGCAAGTAGTTGAAACTTGTTTGCAAGCTTGACAGACGGCAAAATTAGATTGAAAATTGGGGAGGATGAAATACCCAATGTTGAAGATTCTAATTTTTCTCCTTGAGGCAGAACATATAGATGCGTACCATTGGTGGGAAATAACATGGCTTACTTTCTAAAAGAAGCATGCGTGATACTCTTGTCTGGCTTCTATTCAATAAGTTTTCTCAATAACTAAGTCTTTACTGTTGGCAATAACATTACGAAGTCAAGTGACTCAGAGGTTTGTAAAGAGCTTTAACCTATTGCTACAAGGAGTACTTGAACTTCTCTTTATATTTACTGAACCTAAACAAATGCCTATTCTATGACCCAGCAATTCTGCACACCCAGGCATACACCTCAGAGAAATGAATGCTTTATGCCCATCAAAGAATCATGGCCAGGGATGTTCATAGCAGCTTCATTCATCATAGCACCAACTTGGAAACAACACAGATGTCCAGCAAGAGTAGAATGGAAAATAAATTGTGGAATATTTATGCCATGGAATACTCCAGAGCAAGGACCAAGAATGACCTGCTGATACATGCTGCACCGTGGAGAAGTCTCCTGCGCATTGTGTGAATGAAAGAAGCCAGACCAGAGGGTGCATACTGTACATGATATTCGAGAAGAGATCCAAACAAGCAGTGGTGATAGAAGGCAGAATAGTGGTTACAGCTGTGAGGTGTGGGGGGAAGGAGGCTGTTGACAGGAAGGGGCATGAAGGAGCCTTCCATGTGGAAGTGTTTCAGATCTTGATCTGGTTGCTGGTCACACAGTGTATGCATTGATAAAACTCTTTTGAACACTCAATTTTTGTGCACTTTACACAGCTTCCTGTATGTGTTACACCTCAGTAAAGAGCAATAATCAAATCCATAAATAAAATTTTACAAGGAAATTCCTTTTCTCACTACCAAGCACATGCCCAGGGAGAGACGATTGGAATCCAGTGATTTAGAACGGGACCCGGATGTAGTTACATCCACGAGTAGGACTTAACAGAGGCAATTATGCTCGGGACTCCCAGTCTCCCCCCTTCTTTTTAATGGATATTTCTTGTCCTCTTTGCCCAGTAAGCAAGGGGGAGGGCAAATAACTCTAGGGTTCAAGACCACTTGGGCAGCTACATCCTATGAAACGGGATGTTACAATATGGGGACAGGAAAAATACGAGTTTCCTAATCTTAAGTCCTGAGGGGACTCTGCGCACAGATGAAAAATAGTGATAAGCCAGGACCGGTTTGGCTCAGTGGATAGAGCATCGGCCTATGGACTGAAAGGTCCCAGGTTCAATTCCGGTCAGGGGCATGTACTGTACCTTGGTTGCAGGCACATCCCCAGTAGGGGGCGTGCAGGAGGCCGCTGATCGATGTCTCTCTCTCATCGATGTTTCTGACTTTCTATCTCTCTCTCTCTCTGTAAAAAATCAATAAAATATATTTTTTAAAAAATAGTGATAAGACAGAGCTAGGTTTCCTGCCAACCAGACTAAGGGGAAGGTCACCAGGTAAGGGAGGGTGCAGGAGTTGGAGGGAACGCAGGGAGAGTAAAGATGGGAGTCCGTGGGCAACGGGGGTTCTGTTCTCTCCAGGTGGAGTTAGTTAATTACACATACAAATCAGGTGGTATTCCAGCTCTCAGACATACATATATTCCGCTGAAAATGAGCCAAATCATGAGCGTAGTCAGATCCAAAGACATCCTTCCTTGCCTCCCAACCACTTTTTGTGAATACTTTACTGATTCCACATTTTCATTTTCTTATTGATTCTGAGTGTTCCGGATGATCAATCTTGAGTCTTCCATTTTCTTTCTCTGGATTCTATTGGGTCAGCAACATAAATTTATCTATTTAAAGTGTCACGAATGGCTGGGTAATTCAAGGTGGTTAGAGTGTTTTCCCCTATATGCTAACGTTGCAGGTTCAATCCCTAGTCTGGGCACATATAAGAATCAACCCATGAGTGCACAAATAAGTGGAAAATAAATCTCTCTCTCTCTCCCTCTCTCTCTCTCAAAAAATAAATTAAAAGTTTTAAGTAGTGTCACAAATGACACAGCGACTTTCATATGCATACTCACATTCTTCTTATGAAATGTAATTTTTAAAAATTTGGCTCAAGCCAAGACCGGTTTGGCTCAATGGATAGAGCGTCAGCCTGCGGTCTGTAAGGTCCCAGATTTGATTTTGGTCAAGGGCATGTACCTCTGTTGTGGGCACATCCCCAGTAGGGGGCGTGCAGGAGGCAGCTGATTGATGTCTCTCATTGATGTTTCTAACCCTCTATCCCTCTCCCTTTCTCTCTGTAAAAAAATCAATAAAAATGTATAAAAATTTTTGGCTCAAAATTCTATCTACTAAGGATTCTAAGACTAAGAATATTTTTTAGTGAAAAAGTAAATTAAAAATAGAGATTGGGAAAATAGGGAAAAACAATAATATATATTTCTATACTGGAAAGTAAAACAACTTTTGGCTTGCCTACGGAGACAGTTGGGAGAGTGATTTATTCATATCTGTTATGATAAGTATTCTTTGTGTTCCATTTGTGCTGTGAGAAACTCAGCTTGTTGACAGCATTTTCGTCTTTTGATTTTGGCATCAAGAATAGCTATAACTACAGACATAGGTAAAGTTTGGTCTTCACAGAAAGACTGATGAGGGAGCCCAACATTTATTGATTACCCTTCCTGAAAGGCTTTGGGTTGCAGAATACATAGTGGTCCAGCCGAAACCGGTTTGGCTCAGTGGATAGAGTATTGGCCTGCGGACTGAAAGGTCCCAGGTTTGATTCCACTCAAGGGCATGTACCAAGGGCAGCTAATCGATGTTTCTCTCTCATGGATGTTTCTAACTCTCTATCCCTTTCCCTTTCTCTCTGTAAAAAATCAATAATAATAATAATAAAATAATACATAGTGGTCCAGCAAGCACAGGACAATTAACCTTGGATGTGAGGATTTTCTGATGGACACATGAATGCTGAAATAGGATACATGGTTATGCCTTAACCTGAAAGTCATCATTTTCTTGGCCATATGTTGACTTTTTTAATGTGATATTTCTCCTTTCATTCAAATAATGGCGGTGTTGAAACACGAAGCTTTATATTGGTCTTTCGGAAAGACAAAATCATTTAATTACACATACACATCACGTTGGTATTCCAGCTCTCAGACATACATGTATCCCACCGAAAACGAGCCAAATTGTGAGCATCGCTGCATTTGTAAAACCCACCATGCATTTCGGTTTGGCACTTCACACATCATCCGAAGGTTGTCAGCAGGTCAGGAGACACAGAAAGTTAGAGAGGGAACGTAGCATTTCCGAGTCCCTGTCACACCTGTCAAATCTTTGTTTCCTGGACATCAGAGGGATAAGACGGAGGAGCGTAAGTGGGGAGAAATCTTCATATTTCTAAGGTATGCCAGTGTTTGCCAGTATCGCTTCATAGACAGGTTGTGTTTCTATTGTCCCAAGCGTCTTCCTTTGTACATCACGATATTCAAATCTGCGAAATGAAAGGCCGTGTGCTGTCACTCTGCTGGCTTCTTCCCAGAGGGTATTGAACAGAAGCTGGAGACGTATAACCCAGTAAACGCGCTTGGAGTTTATATTTTTGACTTGCATTGTTCTACCCAAACCCTCTCCATTAATACGAATTCGTTTGTGGCTGTGATGGAGGCAGAGTTCACGCCGAGACTGGTGGACACCTTCTGTAGTTTGATTGCATGGATGGGGACTCGTCGTTTTGCTTTCTCACTATCTTTTCTAAAACGAGAAGAGCTACAGGCCTAGCAGTCTCCATCATGCTTTTACTTTTCAACTGTTGACGTGCAGAAAAAGAAATATCCACCTGTTTATTCAGGCACTGTCGGCAGCCTGAACATCATTGCAGATTCATTTCTGGTTAGTGATGCTTTTATTTGTATTACAGTGGTACCTCGAGATACGAGTTTAATTCATTCTGTAACCCTGAGGCGTGGGAAACTATGAGATGCTCAAGTTGCGGTAAACAGGTGGGTCGTGTGCAGCTCACCGATCCGCGCGATTACTCCTATCTCAACTGTTGCTCGTATTTCAAAGCAAAAATCGCTCGTATCTCAAAAGTCTCGTATGTTAGGGCACTCATATCTCGAGGTACCACTGTACTTCTGATTTATAGACTTGAACCATCGAGTTCTTTGCCCTCCCTCTTGCTTGCTGGGCAATCCCGGCATTTGTCATGACCCAAGTGACAAAAGCCATTGCCCAAGAAAACTTGGATTTCATTGAAGAAGATCTGATGGTCGTATCTCAGAAATACCGAATTGACTTCTGTAGAAGTTGGTGGTTTCTAATTCTCCATCGTCTACTTTAACACTCATGTTCCATGGACAATCTCCGCCTCTGTGTATGTAGCGTGTCCGTAGGAGTACCTTGTGGTATCAAAACCATGAGGGCCTTCTGCTGATTCTAGGGGTCTCCTCAGAAACCCTTTCACATCCTAGTAAAAGGAAAACAATCATACTCTTACTGAGATTCCCTCTTTTTTTAAAATATATTTTATTGATTTTTCACAGAGGAAGGGAGAGGGATAGAAAGTTAGAAACATCGATGAGCGAGACATCAATCAGCCGCCTCCTGCACGCCCCTACTGGGAATGCGCCCACAACCAAGGTACATGCCCTTGACTGGAATCGAACCAGGAACCTTTCAGTCTGCAGGCCGATGCTCTATCCACTGAGCCAAACCAGTTTTGGCTCCCTCTTTTTTATTGACTTTAGTTTTTTATTAAATGTAGTGGGTGACATTGGTTGAACACTTTTTTTATTTCCTAGTTGAGACAGGATCTTGCATTTAAAAAGACCTGGTTTTGGAGTCAGGGCAGTCAGAGTGTGAGTCATGATCCTGCTCTTTGACCTTGTATGAGTCAGCTTACCTTTTCTGAAGGTCAGCCTCCTCTTCTGAGAAAAGTAAAACAGGATACCTACGTCACAGAAGGTTGTTGCAATAAAACTAAAACATGTAAAATGCTAGTAATCATAGTAGATGCTCAACAAATGCTGAGTCTAAGCTTTGCCCCTCTTAACACAAGTCTTTGCTCTCACTCTCTTTATTATATGAATTCATCAGTGGAACGTCTATTACGGGAGTCACTCTGTGGAAAGTCCTGGTGAGAATATTACGATGAATAAGACAGTTCTGTCCCCAGATAAGAACATTCTAGCACATTGTTTCTCAACTTTAGCGACACCGCAGAGTCCCCAGAAGAACTAAAGAATGCCAGTGTCCATGCCATGCCCCAGGTCAGTTACATCAGACTCCCTGGGAGTGTCACCTCTGGAAAGTATTGCTTTAAAGCGCCCTGGGTAATTTCAGTGTGCATCCAAGTTGAAAGTCACTGTTCTAGAGATAAGTCAGATGTGAAACTAGAGTTATAAAATTCAATTCTCTTTGATATGGAGGATTCAGGTCAGTGCAATTGATAGGGCTCAAACATAAAGTGTCTGAAATACCATCTTATGGAACTTGGTTTTTGTGGGAACCTCTTTCACGTCCCACGTGGTTCAGAGTTCGGGTTCTGGAGGAGGCCGCAGGCAAATGAAAAGAGAGACGAGAAAAGTGTTAATTTGGGAATATTGGGGGGCCAGGCAGGAGCCTTCCTCTAGTGAGAAGACTCCCCTTGTTCTGGCCTTGCTCTCCCTTGTATTGAGACTTTGGGACACACCCATAGCCTTTAGGCTGGAAATTCCAAGAACAAAAAGACAAAAGACAAACAGAGGTGGAGGCCTTCAGCTAACAATGTCTAGACTAAACAATGAGTAGTTAGAGCAATTAAGGCTGTTGACTAGCCTTCCGGCTCCCACATCTTTCCATTAGTGAGACAATGTTCGGTTTCCAACAGGCTTTTGTCTTAAAGATAATGAAAAACCCAGGAGGAAATAGTCTGATTGAGTTCCAGAAGGATTCTTCTGGAATATCTGTGAAGGATGTTTAGCAGATGCTGTCTCACCCATAGACCTTGGAGTTTACTGTTATAGACTTCCAACCAGCTGCCTAACAGCCTTCTCTGGCTGATGAAATTCTATTCTGTGCAGAGCAGACTAGGAATATGGGAGAGAGACAACTCACATTTCCACTGCGAAAGCAGCCACGGATGAGTCAGGGGTTGGTGTATAGAGACCTAGCTCCCATACCTCTTGAGTGGGATAATTCTGAAACATATGGTCTATACCAGTGGTCAGCAAACTGTGGCTCTTGAGCCGCGGTTTGCTGCTCTGTTGACTAATGAGTTTGCCAACCACTGGTCTATACTATCTCCTAGAGTAGCAGGACTTAGCTATGGTGCCCGCAGTGCTGACATAGCTTGATCACGGACCTTTATTTGGTTTCTTTCTCTTCCCTCTCTCACTTCCTCACTTCTCTATTGCTGGGTTTCTCAATGTGGGCATTGCCGAGATTTGAAGCTGGTCATTCCTTTGTTGTTGTAGTTGTTGTTGTGTGTGTAGGGAGGAGAGTTGTTGTGTGCATTGTAGGTGGTTTAGCTACATTCCTGATCTGGATCCGCTAGAGTCCAGTAGCAACCTCTCAAAACAATCTGTGATCACCAAAATATCTTCAGATATTGTAAATTATTTCTGTGGGATTAAATTGTCACCCGCTGTGGGTTAAAACTACTGCCCTGCTGACGTTTCCAGGGTGCATCTCCCAAATAAACTACTGACCCCAAAATCCTTGTCTCTGGATCTGCTTCCAGAGAACCTCAGCTCATACAGGGGGGTTGAGCAGGACACAGAGTGGGTATAGAGGTCCATGTTGAGAGAATAATGTCAGTCTGAGACAAAGAAGATAATCTTAACCTCCGATGAGGCTGAGATGATAGGAAAAGTTGGATATGAGATACCAAGAAGGACTCAATTGATGGAACTCGGAGCCTGAGTGTATGTGAAGAGTGAGGAAAAGGAAGACATGTAGTGAGACCCTGATGGTGTCATTCAGTGACAGGAAATCTAGAAGTAAGAGCTGGATGGGAAAATCAACTCTGTGGGGTTTTCAGTGGATGTGTGGAAAATGGAAATGATGGATTCCATTTTGTATCTCAGTTAAGAGCCGTATGGTAATGTCACCGTGCCCCTAATTCCCAGGAGAAAAGTCACTTTAGATCAAAAGTTTTGATTCTTGAATGCACATCAGGATAATTGGGGAATTTACAAGATGCTGATGCTTCAGATCCTATACTCAGAGACTGTGATTGAATTGGTCTGGCATTAAAATATTTAAAGTTCCCCAAGGAATTCCAGTGTGTAGTAATAAACCCAGTAAAATTTAACAACATATGAGGAATTGTTTGAAGAAAGGATCTCTCTCTCTCTCTCGCTCTCTCTCTCTCATGCACATATGCATACATAAACACATACCCATTGCTCAACATTTTTTCTCATCCTTTTTTCTATTACAACTATACTGATATGAATTTTAATCTTCTTAAAAGATGCTAAGATAAAACATACTCAAATAGTTGAAAGTATTGAGCATGTCTTCTGTCCAGGTACTTTTCCAAACACTTCTTATGCTTTATCTCATTTAATTCTCACACAGACTTCATGACAGAGTGCTATCACTATACCGTTTTAGAGATGAAGCAGCAGAGCCTCATTGAGTTTGCTGACAGTCCTGAATATGGCACCAGGCCCGCCTGCCTCCAGCGCCTAACCTGGCAGCAATGATGTTCAATGGTTGGTCCAATTTCCTCGTTTTGTTCAAGCCTCTTAGCTTATCCGGAAGTGTGATTACAGTGGTACTTCAAGATACGAGTTTAATTCATTCTGTAACCTTGAGGCGTGGGAAACTATGAGACGCTTGAGTTGAGGTAAACTGGTGGGTCGTGTGCAGCTGGCCGATCCACGCAATCACTCTTATCTCAAATGTTGCTCATATTTCAAAGCAAAAATTGCTTGCTCAATGGCTCGTATCTCAAAAATCTAGTATGTTAGGGCACTCGTATCTCGAGGTACCACTATAACGGTTATTTTCTATGGAGCCATCTGTCATTTTTCTCATGTAAACCTCACCAACACCTCTAAAGTACTGTTAAAACAGTCTTATTCCTTTACAGGTAAGGCCACTGAGACTTGGGTTCCCAAATTGCTCAGATCCATGTGTTCTTTTTTTTAAAATATATTTTATTAATTTTTTACAGAGAGGAAGGGAGAGGGATAGAGAGTTAGAAATATCAATGAGAGAGAGACATCGGTCAGCCGCCTCCTGCACGCTCCCTATTGAAGATGTGCCCGCAACCAGGATACATGCCCTTGATGGGAATCGAACCTGGGAACCCTCAGTCTGCAGGCTGACGACACTCTATCCACTGAGCCAAACTGGTTTTGGCAGATCCATGTGTTCTGACTGCAAATTTCTATTCATTTCACTTCAGATTCTTCCCACATAGACTCCGAGGGAAATAATAATAATAACAATAATAATAATAATAATAATAACAATAACAACAACAACATTATGAACAACAGCAGCTAATGCTCATTGAGCATTACAAGGTTCCTGGCACTAAGTCCTTTATAGATGGGAACTCATTCATCTCTCCTGACAGGCCTATGTCCTCTTGCCATCCACACTTTCTAGATTAAGAAACTGAGGCACAGATAAACCCAAACCACTGCTTTCAAGGCATTTCCTGGGGTTGGACAGCATCACTCACTCCACGTGGAGACAAGCTACATAGGAAATGCTTCCTTCATTTTCCAGCGTCAGAAGCGGCAGAAAAACTCCGAGGTCTGAAGAAGCAGTTAAGTCCCAGCCTGGATTTGTATTCTAACTGCAACCCTTCTCTCTGTACTCAGCCTTCATGCCAGTTCATTTTGTGCTGATAAATTGCAACCTCCCCGGAGTCTTTCCTCTGCCGCCAGGTGAAACTTGCATCAAAGCAAAACTCTATGGGGAGGTGTCACATGGACAACAGCAGAGCATAGCTGTCTCTCCGCTGAAAGGCGAGATAAACCAATTGCCTCCTTTTACCTCTCTCTTTGCATTTCTCTGCGGAAAGCCACACAACAGTCGCACCGGAGAAGCTCATGCAACACCCCAGAGCCCAGGTATTTAGGACAAGCAAGGCAGACAGCATAACGGAGAAGGGGAAAAAGGACTACCGTGTTTTCCGGCATATAAGATGGCTTTTTAACCCAGGAAAATCTTCTCAAAAGTTGGGGGTCGTCTTATATGCTGGGTGTCATCTTATAGGGCGAGTATAGCCCAAACTCTGTATTTTAACTGGAAAAGTTGGGGGTCGTCTTATATGCCGGAAAATACAGAATATACATCACCAACTGATCAAGTAGCTTCAATTTGGAATATGTCACTGCCTTTCAAAATGTCTGCCATGTGGATAGAAGCTTTTTCTCCCCTTTGCAGTCGTTAATCTAGATACATAAAAGCCTAAGCAACCAGCTGACCAGCCGACCGGCCGATAGCTATGATGTGCACTGACCACCAGGGGGCAGACGCTCAATGCACAGGCGTGGAAACGTGGAACAGACTGATGACTCTCAGAGGGAAGGGGAAGAGGAGAGAGCAGGAAGAGATTAACCACAGATCTTATATGCATACTAGAGGCCCAGTGCATGGATTCGTGCACTGTTGAGGCCCCTTGGCCTGACCTGCGAGGATCGGCCTGAAAGCAGTTCTCTGATTTTCCCTGAGGGGTCCCGGAATGCGAGAGGGTGCAGGCCAGGCAGAGGGACCCCACTGGTGCACGAATCTGTGCACTGGGCCTCTAGTATTTAATAAAGATGCAGGTAAACATAACAACCTGAGCTGGACTATGCCATTTCTGGAAGCTTTTATAGCTGTATACAAGAAGACAGGTACATTGGAAATAATCTAACTCTATCCCTCAACAGAATAATGGATAACTGTAGTATTCAAAAGATATATATCCTACAACGTACATGGACTAGGTCTATATATATTAGCATGGATAAACCTAAAGAACAAAATGTTGAATGAAAGGAGCAAGCAAGGCCAAAACCAGTTTGGCTCAGTGGATAGAGCGTCGGCCTGCAGACTGAAAGGTCCCAGGTTCGATTCCGGTCAAGGGCATGTATCCTGGTTGTGGGCACATCCCTAGTAGGGGGCGTGCAGGAGGAGGCTGATCGA
The DNA here is from genome assembly GCA_004026805.1 of Lasiurus borealis. Classification (NCBI taxonomy): domain Eukaryota; kingdom Metazoa; phylum Chordata; class Mammalia; order Chiroptera; family Vespertilionidae; genus Lasiurus; species Lasiurus borealis. The sequence goes on along the minus strand of PVJN01020271.1, from coordinate 25,818 downwards.
TATCTCTCTCTCATCGATGTTTCTAACTCTCTATCCCTCTCTTTTCCTCCCTGTAACGAATCAATAAAATATATATATATAAAAAGAAAGGAGCAAGCAAGGCACACAATATGCATCATTATATAATTTATATAAAAAGTGAAAACAAAATAAAATCACATGACTTCTTTATGGATAAGGCCTATGTTGCTAAAGTTAAAAACATACAGGAGAATACACATCAACTTCAGGCAGTGAGGTAAGGGTAGGGATGGAGTAGCCCTTTTCTATATAATCTTGATGGAGGAACAAAGATATATTTATGATTTTCTGTAATTTACCTGTATGTTTGAAGGCGCTTTATCCTTTTAGACAAAACAAGGCCAATGGGTTCTTATACATCACCAGACTATTTTCCTGGGAATTATACTCTTATTGTATTTATTTACACCTGTAGCAGAACAATAGAAGAATAACCAAATCTCTTTCTAAACCATTTAAGCATCCATCAACTCTAGTTATTATAAACCTTGGTATTCGGGGCTGTTTGAAACCTGCTTCCTGCCCTCGGGGATAGAGCCAGGGATGAAAACGGTTAGCCTTGAACTGGAGGATGTGCGTCTGACAATAAACGTTTCCTGGGAGACGCTGCCACCTGCTTGCTGTGCAGCCTGTTAACAAGCGTATCCGAGGCCACCGAGTTGTCACATTTTCCTCCCCCCTGAGATGCTCCTTGCTGTTATTTATTCTGGCTGCCGCGTCTCCAGCCTTTTCCCCGCCTGTTCAAGGGCTGACTGGTACCGTTCATTTGCGAGAAGGAAATCCACCTGCAACCAGAGGAAATCTATGAGTTCTTAGGAAGTGCTTTGCGTCCATAAAAGTTAGAAATGTTGATTCCACTCCGCTCATTGAATGTGTTTCTAACTTTCTCTGTTCTAAAGAGCCTGTTCCGTACACGCATTGGCGGTTTCAAACTGCCTTAAAGACTTTGCTGTATCCCAGAGGGGAGCATTAGCAGTTGTTTCTGGAAACCTGTTGAAATTAAAAAAAAAAAAAAGAGTGTGAATGAAGATGTGGGCCATTGGGTGAGAGAGAGTCGTACACAGCGTGTGTCATTATGCAATGCAAAGTATTTGCTTTAGGGAAATAAAATTGTTCATCTTTGAGTATGATTGGCGCAAAAGTTTACAGCTAGATTGCCTAAATGAAAAATTGCCACTTCCCAGATTGCTTCAATTTCTAGAAAGACACGGTACTACCATTGGCGAGAAATAGGGAAAGAAAATGTTGAAGAAAGCAATGACTGGATATGGGCATTGAGCAATTTTAAATCTAGATGGGGAGAGACACTTAGCTAAGTAAACAGAACAGGCAGAAAATCCTGATGACATTCTCATCTCTGTGTGTCTTAGTTTCCAACTTGTCAAAGAACTTGTTCAGAACGGCAAACGTTTATTGTGCACCCATCATGTGCCAGGTGTTAGAGCAGCACCAGAGATAGAAACTCAAGTCAGACCAAGTCCTTGTCTTGGTGTGTATGTGGAGACCACACTTAAACGGCTTGTTCTAAGATAACAAGAATGTGCTAGAAAAGACACAGAAGAGGGACTCGGGATGCAGGGACAATTAAAAGTACGGACAAAAGGCTTGAAGGAAAGTTAAGTCTGTTTTCTCTCTCACCTGGCTTACAGTGTGCAGTAGAGTGATGTGAAACGCTTGGTGCAGAGCATTAGCATTTCCTGCAGCCCTGGTGCCTGCCAGCAAGTGTAAGGAAGGGGAAGAGGGATGAGGGCACATCATTATTTTTTGGCTCGTCAGTGTGTATCTCATTGGTGTGGATGAGATGGGATGAAGGATAGATAGATGGACAAGAAAACAGAACTCTCTCTATAGCTATATCTATCTATCTATCTATATCTATTTATATTTCTTTCTATCTATCTATCTATCTATCTATCTATCCATCTATCCATCCATCCATCCATCCATCCATCCATCCATCCATCCATCCATCCATCCATCCAGTGGTACCTCCAGATACGAGTTTAATTCGTTCCATAACCTTGAGGCGTGGAAAACTATGAGATACTCGAGTCGCGGTAAACTGGTGGGTCGTGTGCAGCCGGCCGATCCGCGCGATGACTCCTATCTCAACTGTTGCTCGTATTTCAAAGCAAAAATTGCTCGCTCGACAGCTCGTATCTCAAAAATCTCATATGTTAGGGCACTCGTATCTCGAGGTACCTGCACCCACTGCTGGCCAGGCTAATGGCTCCCCAGCATCCAATGGGCCCTAAGGATTTGTCAGAGCCAACTTGTCTACCTCTTGGTACTGGCTGCTCCAGAAATGAGCTCCTCGTCTTTTCTATGTTAGGGAAGAATTGTATTAGCTTTTAGCAAATTAATTAAATTGGTGCGGCGCCAGGATTTTTAATAAGCTGCAGCCATTGGCATTAGGGCGCACATCCAGAAAGCTGACATGTAACAAATTGGGTCCCCTGTTGCTGCTTTAGAACAGAGACTCAGAAGAATTTCTGAAGGCTTTAATAAAGCAGCGTTGAAATAGGCTAAGCCAAATGCTGAAAAAAGGAGCAAGTCAAATGTGGCTGCTTTCACTGCTCAGTGGACATTATTCTGTGATTCTTAGCCAACGCCTTTACACAAGAAAAATATTTAAGACACATGAATAGAATAACGTGGTATGATTTGAAGTGTTTATCATTCACCACCAGAAAAACCTATTCAATCCATTCAATCCCCAACAGAATATCAGCATTCAGTAAGTATGCCAGTTGGAAGATCGATCTATACAGATCAGTAGCTTTCCTTCAAACCAGCCACAACCAATGAAAAATATCATAATAAACAAAAGAATTTTAAAAGTTTATTTACACACTCTTAGAAACTGAAATACAATTCGGGATGAAGTAAATTGAGGATGACAGTTCTGCAAATCAGTGTCCCTGAGAATCTTTGAATTTTGTATTTTACACTCTATGATCATCTGTAAAAATAATATAAGAGCATCTGGATCATCGATGTCAGTGGTTGGCAAACTACAGGTCAAATTCAGGATTCTGTTGGCTTTGTCAATAGAGTTCTATTAAAACACAGCACATACTCATTCATGCGTGATATATGCCATTTTTGTACTAATGGTAGCATTCATAGTTGCAACAGAGATTCAGTGGCCCACAGAGTGGAAATATTTATTACCTGGCCCTTTACAGAAAGTGTTTGCTGACCCCTGAGTTGTATGATCACATTATAAATGAGACCAGTTCATAGTTGTATTTGTATGTCTAATCACAGTGAGGCTTGAAGTGACTATGTTTAACTCTCAATATGCTGGTTGATAAGCAGATCCAACTCCCTCCAATTTGTAATATTCTTAAGTCAAAATGAAAACAACCAGCCGAAACCGGTTTGACTCAGTGGATAGAGCGTTGGTCTGTGGACTGAAGGCTCTCAGGTTCGATTCCGGTCAGGGGCATATATCTTGGTTGTGGGCACATCCCCAGTAGGGGTCGTGCAGGAGGAGGCTGATCAATGTCTCTCTCTCATAGATGTTTCTAACTCTCTATCCCTCTCCCTTCCTCTCTATAAAAAATCAATAAACATATATTTTTAAAAAATGGAAACCACCACTTCTTACCACTATTGTGCCCTGTTTAATTCTATCAATAGTGACAAGAATGAAACTTACCTCTCACAGTTATAATTTACATTTGTAATACTTTCATAGAATAAGACTTCTTTCATAAGTTAGTTAGTAAATTCAAATTGGTTTCCTACAGTAAAATCAGCAAAATATAGAGGAGTAATGTACTACTTTAATTGTTATAAGAGAAAGACAAATACAGAGAAGAGTACTTAAGACAAAAATGCTTTTGCCCAATAAATGTCCCAGTGTGTGTCCATGCCAATGTGTGGCAGTAGGGCTATTAAAGAATACTGGTGGCAGGCTTGAGTCATTGTGTGACTTTCTCTAGCACAGGCAGAACGAACTCAAAAGAAACCACTTTATCTTAAGGGTAAGTACCTTTGTTGCCCTCTGACCAGATGGGATATGAATAGCGCATTTTTATACTGACCAACAGGGTGATTTTCAGTTATTATAACAATAAAAATGCAATGGAAATGATTTGCTAAGAAGCTTTTTAAAGAGCTGCATTTTGGGAGGGAACGCAACCCTACCCATACCTTGATTTTGGACTTCTGATTTCCAGAACTGTCAGAAAATAAATGTCTGTTGTTTTAAGCCATCAGGTTTGGGATCATCTGTTCATTGAAGCCCTAGGAAACGAATGCATGGCCTTTTATAAAAATGTCTGCTGGCTTCTGGTTTAGATATTTTTTTTGACATAGCAAAGTTTCGAGCAAATTAACCACAATTTTCTAATTGACCTTGAAGTGTTTTGTTTGACTGTTACCATCTTCCCCCTCTCTCACCACTGTATGAACATGTGCAGTGTGCATGTGCACACATACTCACACACACAAACACCACAGACATTCTGTGGGGAGGGGAGAACAGCTAGTAGCACCCATTCATTCCTTCCCCTTCCTCCAGGCGAAATAAATTGTATTATCAAGTTTAACCCCGCATTCATCACCCCAACACCCAACCCAGAAGTTTGAGGGGGAAAAAACTAGAAGCTAGCTAAGGGACTCCCTAATGTGTTTTTTGAAAAATAGAATACCTGGTATGATGTAAATATAACATATTATTTGATTTGTGTGTATATGTGGACAGTCTAGGAAAAATTTGTTTTGATGATAATAATAATAATAATAATGTAATCTTATATAATAAAAGAGTGATATGCAAATTAACCTTCACTCTGCTACAACCACAAGCCACACCCACCAGCCAATCAGGAGTGAATATGAAAATTAACCCAACCAAGGTGGCTGCAGCCACGGAGTGAGCAGGAGGCTTGGGTTTCCCCAGTAAGGGAGGAAGCCAAGCTTTGTGCACACCTGTGTTACACATTGAACATAATTAAAGCATAGGGATTAATCATAAAAACAATATGTAATTGTATATTGTGAAATATTTATTTCTAATTACAAATAAATGAAATTTTGTCCTGAATCATGGTGTAGCATGGGTAACAGTCTTCATAGGAAAACAGTAAACTACATTGCTACATTTTGCTACACCAAGGAGTGGTGTGTTGGTTCCTAAGACCATGGGAAATAGGTGTTTTCCAATAGTCTTAGGAGACCCCTGTGAAAGGATCCTTTGACCCCCAAAGGGGTCGCAACCCACAGGTTGAGAACCGCTGCTCTAAAGTGTATGTTTCTCTGGGAGGCAGGAAAAAGTATGTTGAAAGTGGTAGGAGGTTTGGAAATTTGGGAGCAGACTCCCTAGGATAGTAGTTGGGAGCCTCTGAGTTACTTCTGTCTCGGATAAACTAAAGACTTTACTAGTCTTCCTCCAGGAAGTGGGAGAAGCAAAGCTCTGAGGTAACCCAGGTGCTGTCTTTCTGGGAGTCAGTGTCGTTTTGCACAGGCTACACAAAGTGCTGACTGTATATCAGAATAAGTAGCTTGCGCCGAATGTCAATCAATGAACTGCTGGCTTGTTCAAGACGATGTTGATGCCAGAATTAGATAAATTAAACAATGTTTTTAGCATTATAGTTTATTTACATTCTTCCACAAGCTTTTATCTCATCAGAGGTCAATGGCATTTTGTTAATAGGCGGCCAATCCGCAGACCACACAGACTTTGGAATAGCATGATTGGGGTTCAGATGTTCACTATGTCAGGCACTCTGTACCCTATGTTTCATAACCACCTTAAGCATCAGTCTTCTCATCTGTAACATAGGGATGATAACGGTACCTACCATGTGGGACCTGTGAGGAATTTGAATACACACATGCAAAGTGCTTATAAGTCACCAAAAGTGGTTGTTTGTGCACATAGTCCACAATCTATGTAATATGATGGGTTTCAGTGTATTTTAGAGGCTCAATTCTAGCTTTTTAGTATGTACCACAGCCACTCAAGCAATGATTGAAAAGATCATTTCTCAGATTGCTAAGGGCTCACATTACTTTCCTTCCGATTAAAATTCCATGTTTAATATAGAGCATTAAGCATTGCTTTGCCATCCCATTTGGGAAAATAAGCCATCAAGTTGGCATGTGCCTCTCCTTGTCTCTATGCATTAAGACTATTTACATGTCTTTCTACCCTCATTGGACTATGAATTCCTCAAGGTCAAAGCCTTAGACTAATTTTCTTAGTATTGCTTGCACGCTGGGCACACGGTAGAGTCAACACATTTTTATTGAACATGTGGAATGGCAGACTCCTGACATTAACTACAAACATAACAGAGTGCAAGCTTTTGTCCACAATAATTGGGCTGACCTTTCCAAATGAATGATTAATTTCTCTGCATTGGTTGGCCTTCCATGAATTACAATTGTTGGCATTTGACAATTGGGAAATGCTCGTGTTAAAATGTAAGCACCATCAGGTGTGAGTCAAAAAAAGATAGATGGTAGGTACATGATGTATCTAATTTTCACAGGGTTGTTCAAGATTTAGAATCTCCTACTACTTCCTTTTCTCTGACCAAGCAGAATTTTGATCATCTGTTTTTGCATTATCTGAAGACAGCGTGAGGTTGGAAAAAGAGTTGAGTCTAGACTAAAATTGATTCTTCAGTGAAAGGTGAGGTATCTCACCCAATGTGCGCACCCCCTCACTTTCCCTTGACCACTTCTGCCTCTCTGGTCGTTGGCTAAGCATTTGCTAGAGAGGCCTATGGTCACCATATTGGCCTCATCTGCCAACAGCCATTCAGTCTCAATTGCAGGGAAGACAGGATGTGTTGAACCACTTCCGTGCCTGAGTGGAGAAACAGTCTCACTCTTCCCACTACTTCCGGGCTCAGTTGAAGGACTGTACCTTGGGATATGGTGTCTGAGGAAGTTAATATTCTGTAGGACAGGCATTATAGGGAAGCCAGCACATTTTATCCTTTTTGGTTAACACATGGTTCCTCATTGTCAGTGAAGTTTTGCTGGTATAAAAAATCATGTTACCTGTCCTTGATTCTAAAAGGGATATTTCTATGTATCTTTGAGTCAATTTTTCCAACTTGATTTTTTTTTTTGCAATGAAGATAAGAGAGTTGGGGTTGGTGACATAGATGTAGTGCAGAAATATTAATCATAAGCTAGTCATTTCAGGTCAAGTTTTCTGAAAAGTAAATCTATGAGCTCTGTGCCATAGAGTGCATCTAATCTGCATGGAGTATAATCCCAAGGCATTAAGAGTGTAGGGGGGATGGAAGTGAAGCAAGAAATGAGAAAAGGCAAAAAGAGTGAGTGCTGCAGGTGTGTGCATCTCTTTCCAACTCTCTGTGCACTGCTTTTTACACTGCTCTGCCCATCACCTCATACCTCATGCCTCATACCTCATCACTTCATACCCCTCCATGGCAGTAGCTTCCTATCTGGTCTCCTTACCTGCCTCTCCTCATTCCAGCCCAGCCTTGGCACCATTGCCAGAACATTAACTCTTGTAGCTGAATTTCAGTCACATCTTGCTCATGCTCAGAAACCCTCAGCAGCTCCCCAAAATTAATACCCTGACTACTGAAGAACATCCACAAGCTGACTCAGATCCTTCCATTCCTCAGGACATCAGCTCCATCTGACCACCTACTTACATATGAACACGTCCTGAATTTTTCTACCCATAAGTCATTGCTTCCTCTCTTCAGTCTGTCCCTTTCTTCCCTGCCTTTTATTTACTACTGAAATCCAATCTTTTCTTTAGAGATAACCTCAGAGTAGAAGCCCATATCCATTCTTTCTGGCTTACATTATTTTATCCATTTTTTTTCTGTGTTCCCATAACATTTTGTTTGTAGACTGTAGCCTATTTGGGTTTCTGATGTAATGATTTGCATTTTTAGTAAACATTTGCATCTCCCCTGCAATCTGTTAATTCCTTGAAAGCAGGGATGTATTTTCATGATCCACGAGTCATCTCAGACTGGCACAGTCTCTGACATGTGCGAAGTGGTTTGATTATATTCTAACAAATACCTTTGAAATGGCCTAACTTCATGTAGACATTTCCCGTGTTGTGTATTAAGAACCAAAAAAATAACAAAACCCATCTCCCTAAAAGAATCTCCAGATCTGTGCAAGTCTCTGAACCTTGAAGTAAGAGCAAAACACATTTTAATTCCTTATAAATGTAGCTTACGTACCAAACTGGAAGGTATGCAACTGTCCATGACCAATTCCTTTCATAAAAGAGGATACTTTCTATTTTAATAAAAAAAGAAAAAACTTTGTAGTGTTAATTAAATTGCTCACTTATCTAAAACCATCAAGTATCCAAAACATCGTCCAGTCTGGAGTTATGCATTTATTTATTTTTTGAGTCCTAGTGAGTAGTTTTTGTGACCTGGAGGGAGAAAATTCTGTGATTCCCATCTATCCTGTCAAAGTCCTTTAGCAGGAAATGGTAAAAAGTCCTTATTGAAGTTGGTCTCAGAAAGGAGGCCGGAGGCTGTGTGACATAAAGGAAATGCTCTTGGTGAAATTCCTGGCTTAGCTGGGCTCTTCTGGAAAGTGGGTTATGCTTGGATTCCAGAGGTGTTTGTCTTTGCAGGGAAATGCACATGTGTGTCATATTGCGAAGTCTCTTACCAGTAAGTGACTGGGAATACTTTCACGTGATATTTTTAAAAGAATCTCTGCAGAAGGACTCAATCAATATAATAATGTCAGAGGGTCTATTCAAGAACACAAAAATGGCCGAGACCGGTTTGGCTCAGCGGATAGAGCGTCGGCCTGCGGACTGAAGGGTCCCAGGTTCGATTCTGGTTGGGGGCATGTACCTAGGTTGCGGGCACATCTCCAGTGTGGGGCATGCAGGAGGTGGCTGATTGATGTCTCTCTCTCATCGATGTTTCTGACTTTCTATCCCTCTCCCTTCCTCTCTGTAAAAAATCAAATAAATAAATAAAGAAGAACACAAAAATGACAGAGCCAGCCTCCTGTATTGAAAAATAAGGATCAGTGTGTAGGGTTTCATTTGCTATATTGATGAAGTTTTATACTTAAAGATGCATTATTTTGGATAAAATAAAGTGCCATATTTCTCACTTTAATATTCTAGTATTCATTCCGGCATAATATGGGTGATTATCAGGATGATCATCGTTAATAAATGTGTTGGGCGCTTACTGTTTATACTTATTTTATATTGGTTGTCAAAACCCAGCGAGGCACATTAGTTGTATCTCCATTTTGAAGACAGGAAAGGTTTGCCCAGGGAGGTGAACTAACCTGCTTTGAGTTCATTAAAAGGACGAGGCGTCATTAGTAATCTGCTCTCCACAGTGTTTCAGTGCTAACTTCCGTTGTCGTAGACTTAGGAACCAAACAGAGACTTCATAACGTAAATCAATTACACCCGAATAGAGGCTAATTACACCCATTGAGAAGTGATGTGCAGTGGAAGTTTTAGTGACTGCTGAAAGAAAAGAAGTTTATCCTCAAATTGAGAATCCCGCAAACTGAGTATTTAATGTCTTGGTTGGAGACACCTGCTAATAGCTTTTTGGAACAAAAGCAGGACATTTGCTTAGTACCTTCTGGTGCCATTGTGCTAATTGCCTCTTTGTCAGGGGATGCAACCTTATTACTTGGTACATCTAAGCGATAGCCGCACATAGCTGGTTTATTGTGTATATCTATTGCCTTTTGTTAGAAATTATGCCCTAAATATTAACTCACGTGACTTGGTAAAGAAATGGCCGGGTTTTGGCTATGGTAAGTTGAATACATACTCTGTGAAAGAAACCTGCATCATCACTTAGCAACAGAGCTGTGTGCTGTACATGCAAGTTATCACCTTGGTAATGCAGTTTGAGACACGCTGGAGAATATTTTGCTATCTGTCCCCGAAGATATTTCATCTCTGGCTCCTGAAAAAGTTAGGATTTTTTATTGCATGTGATTTCAAAACACACAACAAACTCCAACAGGCTTGGAACCCGAAAGGGACTAAACTGACTCACACGCATGAGAACTGCAAGGGCCACTGTGGCTTCAGGGTCAGCTAACTGGTAAACCCAGGACCTGCGGCCTTATCACCAGGAGCCAGTCCTCTTGTATCTCTTTGATTTGTTCTCTGTATTGGCTCTTGCTCGGGCTCCCATAGGGGACCAGGATGTAGGCTTCAGACCCACATCCTCCTGATTTAAGATCAGCAGGAAAGAGTGTCTCCTTTCTCCGGCCTTAACAGAAAAATCCCTTCGCCCTCATTCTCACTGGCTCAGCTTGGTCATGGGCTCACTGTGGGAATTTCACGGGAAAAGAATGAAGGTTAACATTTATTGAGTACTTAGTGTGTGTGTGTGTGTCGGGCACTTTTCCAAGCTCTTTTTCTAGGTGATAAATATTATTATTTTGTCTATTTTACCGAAGAAGAAAATGAGGCATAGAAAAGACTATATCCCAGAGTTAATAAGTGATAGAATGAAAAGTCAAATCAAGGTAGTTTTTTTTTAATTAAATATTTATTGTTCAGATTATCACATTTGTTTCTCTCTTTTCCCCTCCATGGCACCCCTCCACTCACCTCCCACCCTTCCCTCTGCCCTTACCTCCCTCCCGTTGTCCTCATCCATAGGTGTATGATTTTTGTCCAGTCTCTCCCTGTACACCCCTCACCCCTTTCCCCCTGAGAATTGTCAGTCCACTCCCTTTCTGTGCTCCTGATTCTATTATATTCACCAGTTTATTCTGTTGATCAAATTTTTAATTCACTTAATTTTTAGATTCACTTGTTGATAGATATGTATTTGTTGTTCATAATTTTTTTTGTCTTTTTCCTTTTTCTTCTTCCTCTTCTAAAAGAGTACCGTCTAGTCCCCAATTATAAACCATTATACCCGGTTCTCTGTATAGCTTAGACCTGCATCCAATGTCTAGCTCTGGAATCACCTTTACATAAACCTCATTGGACTTGAGGTAGTGGAAGGATACTCACAAAGAAGATGTTACCAAAAAATTAGGAACGAATGCCTGCCATCTGTAATCAGTAAATATCTGCTTTATCAAGTCATGATATTTTGTTAATATAACAGTTCTTTTTTTTCCCAATCAACACACCTTAAAGCTACTGTTACCATCAGTAAGAATCACCCTCGTTTAGAGGTACCCATAAAATACTATGTGCTAAAGGTCATTTTCAGGAAGAGGTAAAATCATGACTCATAAAAATATAAAATGAACATGTATTAAAGTCTTTATGTTACTCAGGAAGAAACTACAGATATTAAAAGTGGTACAAAATAACAATGAAAAAAAGCACACATTTATATGCAACAAAGAAATGTTTAATTGAATGTGCAGATGGCACAAAACTTGTTTTTCCACAAGGGACAGAGCAGTCAGATCTCTATCAGAGAAGACAAAATTTGCATGTCTATAAGGGTTATTTTACATTGGTATCTCTTAACTACATTTTGTGGAATGATGAAATAATTCAAAAATAATGAAAGACTAGAATCTGGTAACTGGGAGTGGTGATCTCTAGACAATGTATAGCTGTGCACTGAAATAGTATTTTTTTAGAAAATTTTAAAAGTGTATTTTATTGTGGTAAGAGCACTTAACATGAGCTCTACTCTCAACAGATTTTTTTTAAAAATATGTTTTTATTGAATTTTATAGAGAGGGTAAGGGAGACGGTTAGAAAAATAGAAACTCTGATGAGACAGAAACATCATCCATTGACTGCCTCTTGCACACTGCCTACTGGGGATCGAGCCTGCAACCTGGGCATGTGCCCTGACCAGGAATCGAACTGGTGGCTTCTTGGTTCCTGGGTCAGTGCTCTACTGCTGAGCCACACCAGCGGGGCTTAACCAATTTTTAAAGAGTACAATATAGTATTGTTAACTATAGGCACAATCTTGCAGGACAGAGAGAACTTATTCGTATCTTATATAACGGAATCATGTGCACTTTGAATAGCATCTTAACATTTTTCTCTTCTTTCCATATTCTGACAACCACCAATCTACTCTCTGAGCCTCTATTTCATATGCCTCATCTAAGTAGAATCATGAAGTATTTGTCCTTCTTTGACTGGTTTACTTCACTTAGCATAATGTCCCCAAGGCCCATCCATGTTGTCACATATTGCAGAATTTACTTCTTTGTCAAGGGTGAATAATATGTCATTGTATAAAATATATATTTTAAAAAGCTTTCTTATCTATTCATCTGTCAATGAACATTTAGGTTATTTCCACCTCTTGGCTGTTGTGAATAGTGCTACAATAAACATGAGAGTATTAATATATCTTTAAGTTCCTGATTTCAATTCTTTTGGATGAATACCCCAAAGTGAGATTTCTGGATCATATAGTAGTTCTATTTTTAATTTTTTGAGGAACCTCCATACTGTATTCCATATGGTTCTACCATTTTGCATTCCCGCCAGCAGTATACAAATGTCCCAGTTTCTCCACATCCTTGCTAAAATTTGTTGTCTGTTTGTTGTTGTTTTTTTTAAATATATTTTATTTATTTTTCACAGAGAGGAAGGGAGAGGAGTAGAAAGTCAGAAACATCGATGAGAGAGAGACATCGATCAGCCGCCTCCTGCACGCCCCACACTGGAGATGTGCCCGCAAACAAGGTACATGCTCCCGACCGGAATCGAACCCAGGACCTTTCAGTCCGCAGGCCAACGCTCTATCCACTGAGCCAAACCGGTCTTGGCATCTGTTTTTATAATAACTCTCCTCACATGTGTGAAGTGATATCTCACTGTATTTTTCAGTCGCATAGGGCAGATGTCAGGAAAAGTACCAAGTGTAGAACCTCCATTGTCCCCTCCCTGTAGAGTCATGGACAGGGTTACTTCCCCAACATTAATGTGTGATAATACTTATGGGAACATTTTATTGGGGCTTGATTACCTACTGCTCATGTGGCTGACCTTATATTTGAGCCCCTCCAGAGATAGAGCTGATACTTCATAATCCAAAGTTCCGACCATCAATAATATTATCAGACTGTCTTGTGGCCAGTGTCTCTGGGCAAACAACGATGTTCCAACGAGGCATGTGATTCCAAGGGCTTAGAGATCATCTCCCCGTAGCCAAGGGCAAAGGTTAGATCACTTTTGGGGTAAGGTTAATTCTTCACTACACACGGGGTATAATCAAACTGTTTTAACTACTTTCACTTTCAGATATGCAAATTAAAAATATGAATAACAATATGAAATGCCCACACACAGTGTATGCTTACCAAGTGTGATGCCCAGTATAAAAACTTTCATATTCACTGTATCACTCAGTTTTGGGTTATATCATTTAATCCTGTGATGTGGGCACTGTTAGGCCTGATTTATACATGAGAAAGTGACACTCCAGAGAGTGTGGGTCATTTGTCAAAGACTCAGAGGCATTAATAGAGTTAAATGTTGGATAAACTCCAAACCCTTTCTTTTAACCACGAGACCTCATGCCTTCTAGTTAGCATACTTTGAAGAAATAATCCAGGCAAAGTATTGACATAAAATAGATTTTAAAAACTAAATAATTATACTGGTGGAATGGCTCTTTATACCATCAACAGTGAGAAAGAAGATGGTTGATCCCTAATTATTTTTGCCTGGGACAACAAAGAAAACGTTTCAGAATAGAAATACCAGCCTTGGGGGAATAGGTAAGGAAAGCATGTCGGTGATGGAATGTTTTTCTTTTTTCCTAAGCTGTTGGCAGAGTCTCAATCATCACAAAGAAGTTGAAATCTAATCTGTCTTGTGCAGTAGCTGGAGTGAACATTTGTCTGTCTCCATTTGGGAAATTTCAATACTGTAATTTTCACCTGCCAAACTCCTACAGGAAGACGATGAGAATTAACAATGTGATTTGAAAGGGGTTATAGCGATTGCTCAAAGGTGAGGAATAAGAAACAAAGTGTTCCCAGGGAAACTAGTAAATATGCATGTTACTCAAAGGTACGTTTGCTGTACTAATTCGTGGGCTGGTCGAATTATTTTACAGTAGCGTCCCTTTGAATGTCATCTGAATAATACATGATTTTTATACTTTTGTTGTCTGTACAATTGTTTATCTAAGACTTTTTAAAATGAGTTATTTTTCATTTTTTTAAAAATCGTGTGAAGAGAGGCAGGCTACCGAGTTACACAACCACAGGAATGGATCAGAAATGAAAAAAAGCTTATATTGTATTTAAGTACTAATGATGGAGACGCTAGAAATGCTATTAGAACCTAAGATCAACTTCTCATACCAGGACATTTTCTGTTTTCCATAAAGAGCAAGTCAAACTCAATCTACAATGATCTTGGACTATTCAATACCCTTAGCGTAAGTAATGGGCCATTCTTAAAATGATCAGCACCATCACTCATGGATGACTCCGTTTTAACATAGAACAATGCAAGCCCCTATTTTGCTGGGATTTAAGACTTGTATGCAAATGCTGTCTATTCAGATACTGATCATTTGCCATAAACAGCCTCCTTTCTTGTTGTGAGGGGAACACAAATGAAGATAAGCATCAACATTCAGAGAAAGGCCAGCAAAAGAAACAGTGACTCGGCAACCAGAAAGGAACACAGAAGAGTGATGCTCTGAGTCTGAGGACATGAATCTTATCATGCCTGGTGGCTCAACCTCTTCTGACAGCCCAGTAAACCACTGTGTGTCTGACCAAGGTTAGTGGCAGGTCCCAACTTCTATGCAACCACAAAACCTCCCTGATATGCTTTGTGTAAACCCAGAGGCCTCATTAAGTGGTCTTGAAAGTTGGTACCTTGGGGGTTGGGGGCAAGGAAGAGAGTGATTCTTCGTGGCATGATCTAGAAAATTTCACTGGGAGAACGGGAAATGGGCAGGGGCTTGAGATGAGTAGGGCTCCCACTATTGGGTGCATTTCCTCTAAAGCTGTGAGAATCTACTGAAAATATACCCACCTCTGATTTTCATTTCTCAGTTGGTTTATGTGATGTATCAGGTTTAGTGATTTGCAGATATTGTGCCAGCCCTGCAGCCCCAGAATAAATCCCACTCGGTCATGGTGCATGATCTTTCTAATGTAATGCTGGATCCAGTTTGCTAGAATTTTGTGGAGGGTTTTAGCATCTGTGTTCACCAGGGATATTGGCCTGCAGTTCTCTTTTGTTGTAGTGTCTTTATCTGGTTTGGGAATTGGGGCGATGCTGGCTTCATAGAAAGAGCTTGGAAATGTGCCTTCCTCTTGATGTTTTTGGAATAGTCTGAGGAGGATAGGTTTTAGTTCTTCTTTGAATGCTGGGTAGACCTCCCCTGGAAAGCCGCTCAGACCAGGGCTTTTGTTTGCTGGAAGATTTTTGATGATTGCTTCAATTTTTTTTGGTAGTTATCGGCCTATTCATTTTTTAAAAAAATATATTTTATTGATTTTTTACAGAGAGGAAGGGAGAGAGATAGAAAGTCAGAAACATCGATGAGAGACATCGATCAGCCGCCTCCTGCACACCCCACAGTGGAGACGTGCCCGCAAACAAGGTACATGCCCCCAACCGGAATCGAACCTGGGACCCTTCAGTCCGCAAGCCGATGCTCTATCCACTGAGCCAAACTGGTCTCGGCAGCCTATCCATTTTCTTTTTTATTCTTCCTGATTGGGTTTTGGGAACTTGCATTTTTCTAAGAATATGTCCATTTTCCTCCAGGTTGCCCAGTTTGTTGGAGTAGAGTTGTTTGGAGTATTTTTTTTTCCCCTATCCTTTGTATTTTTGTGGAGTCGGCTGTTATTTCACCTCTTTCATTTCTGATTTTGTTTATTTGGGTTCTCTCTTTGTTTCCTGGTGAGCCTAGCTAGAAGTTCATCAATCTTGTTTATCCTTTCGAACAATCAGCTCTTGGTTTCATTGATTTTTGTATGGCTTTTTTAAAATCTCTGTGTCATTTATTTCCACTCTAATCTTTATTATTTCCTTCCTTCTGCTTACTGTGGGCTTTTCTTGTTGCTCTCTTTACAATTCTTTAATTGTAGGGTTAGGTAATTTATTACCATGTTTTCTTTTCTTTTTTTTTTTTTTTTTTTTTTTTTTTTTTTTTTTTTTTTTTTTTTTTTTTTTTTTTTTTTTTTTTTTTTTTTTTTTTTTTTTTTTTTTTTTTTTTTTTTTTTTTTTTTTTTTTTTTTTTTTTTTTTTTTTTTTTTTTTTTTTTTTTTTTTTTTTTTTTTTTTTTTTTTT
>PVJN01020270.1:0-36217 GCA_004026805.1 Lasiurus borealis | reverse complement strand
GACATAGGAGGCAAACACATACAATGGGGTAAAGTCAGTCTATCTGATAAATGGTGTTGGGAAAATTGGACAGATACATGAAGAAAAAGAAGGAAGAAGGAGAAAAACCTCCCTATACCATATACAAGAGTAAACTCAAAATGGATTACAGAGTTAAATGGAAGACTTGAGACCATAAAACTCCTAGAAAAAAACATAGTCAATAAACTCTTAGACATTTCTTGTAGCAGTATATTTTCTGACATATCTCTTTGGGTAAGGGCACAAAATAAAGCAACAATAAATGTGACTATATCAAACTAAAAGTTTTTGCACAGCAAAGGAAACTACCAAAATGGAAAGACAGACTATTTAATGGAAGAAGATATTTGCCAATGATATATCTGATAGGAGGTTAATATAAAAAAATTTATAAAGAACTCATACAACTCAACCCTGAAAAACCAAATCAAAACAAAACACAAGCAATCCAATTAAAATATCATCAGAGAATTTGAATAGATATTTCTCCAAAAAGGACATAGAAATGGCAAATAGGCATATGAAAAGATGCTCAACATCACTAATAATCAGAGAAATACAAATTAAAACCACAAGGAGATACCACCATGCACCTGTCAGAATGACTACATCAATAAATCAGTAAATAACAAGTGTTGGCAGGATGTGGAGAAAAGGGAACCGTCATGCACTGTTGGTGGCAATGCAGATTGGTACAGTCAATATGTAAAGTACATGATTATCTAGCCACTATGCTATACACCTGAAACTAATCCTCCTATCTAATAAAAGAGTAATATGCAAATTGACCATCACTCCAACACACAAGATGGCTGCCCCCATGTGGTCAAAGATGGCTGCCCCCATGTGGATACATAATAGTTGCCACAAGATGGCCTGCAGGGGAGGACAGTTGGGGAAGGCAACTGGGAGGGGACCAGACCTGCACGGGAGGGCAGTTGAAGGTGACTGGGCCTGTCGGAGAGGACAGTTAGGGGTTACAAGGCTGGCTGGGGAGGGCAGTAAGGGGTGACAAGACCAGCAGGGGAGGACAGTTAGAGGCAATCGGTCTGGTAGGGGAGCAAGTTAGGCATCGATCAGGCTGGCAGAAGAGTGGTTAGGGGGTGATCAGGCTGCCAGGCAGAAGCGGTTATGGCAGTGGTCGGCAAACTGCGACTTGTGAGCCACATGCAGCTCATGAGCCTCAGTTTACCGCTCTGTTGATTAATGAGTTTGCCAACCACTGCTGTAAGGCATTATTCTTACCCAGAAATTTTGACTTCAGGTTAAAGACAGTAGTACATTATTAAAATGTTTAAGTGTTTTTCCCTAAGGCAGTGTTCAGCAAACTCATTAATCAACAGAGTGGCAAACCACTGCTCATGAGCCTCATGTGTTCAGGAGCTGCAGTTTGCTGACCACTAGTTTAGGGGCAATCAGGCAGGCAGGCAGGCAGGTGAGCAGTTGGAAGCCAGCAGTCCTAAACGGGCAGTCGGACATCCCTCAAGCAGTTCCAGATTGGAGAGGGTGCAGACTGGGCTGAAGACACACTCTCTCCCCCTCCCCCACCTGTGCACGAATTTCATGCATGGGGCCTCTAGTACAAAATACTGAATGTAAAATGTAATTGAAACCTAACCCAAGAACCAAGAGGTCACCAGTTCAATTTCTGGTCATGGCACATGCTTGTGTTGTAGGCTCCATCCACAGTGTGGGGTGTGCAGAAGAGAGCCAATGATTCTCTCTCATCATCGATGTTTCTATATTTCTCTCCCTCTCCCTTCCTCTCTGGAATCAATAAAAATGTATTTTATTAAAATAAAATTACAAAAATAAAATAAAATAAATGAAAAAAAAAGTTTCTGTGATAGGTTCAGGGATAGTACTGGTATGTGATCCTTGCGAGGCCAATAAGGGTTGGCCTTGGGTCTTTTTCTAGAACAAGGCAGAAAAATATGCATCCTTCCTGATGAATTTACTCAGTAATTTAGATGTAAATGCATAAGTTGCTACTGGCCCCATTTGCTAATACTCATACTTTGCCTGAACTCAGAGGAAATCAGAGCCAAATATGGAAAGAGATTGGTGACTTTGTTCAAGTATGCTTCTAGATCCTATTCTATCCATGGACTCTTTACAATAGGTAAAAATAATTCCCTTTCAAAGCTAATTTGAATTGAGGTTTTGTCACATGCAATCAAAATATGTAATTCTAACTAATGCTGAGAGTAAAGGTGGAGAGCATCTGGAGAAATCCATAATAGAGTTAACCTGTTCTCAAGGAAAGGAGACACAGCCAGCACATATAAAAATAAAATAAAATAAAGTGGGTAATTAAATGCCAAATTATGTGGTGCAATAAATGCTATACACTTTAGCAAATGCAGAGATCAGCTTTCTCTGAAGTACCTGGGAGAGGAGGTAATGACGAAGATAGAATCTAAGTCAGACTTAAAGAGCAAGTAAGAATTCAAAAAAGGAAAAGGTCAAGGGAGGGAACTGCAGGTAAAAAAAGCCTGAAAGCAAAACACTGAGGCACAAAGTGCATACTGAGAGTAGAGGATAATAAAAAGATCAGTTAGACTGGAGAGAAGGTGTAGTGTTAGAGGTCACTGAAGGTGAAGATGAAAAGTCAATGGGACCTGGTCTTTTCTGCTTGAATGTCTAGCAGAAAATTTGCAATCTGGGGTACAGGCACTAGGGAATCACTATACAAATTTGAATGGGTGATTGAATATTAAACAGGAACATTTATCTGACAATGTTGTGAATGATGGGTAGATTGGGAATGTGGTTAGACATCACAGATTTGCGAATTTATTATTTCTTAATTTGTTTTAAGGTAATTTTGGCTCACAAGAATGATTATATAATGAAAAGTAAAGCATAATTAAGTTATTTTTGAAGTCCTTGGTCAATGGTATAGCAACTACACATTCAAAAAAAACAACTGAAATGAAATATAATGTTTGAGAACATGAGCTCATCAAGCATTTGTACTAAGATCACAATGTTCTAAAGCTTATTAACTAGTTTGCTTTTTTATATATAGGCTACAAATCAGCATGATTTACTTGGCACCTAATCTGCCTACATCAGCCAGTTAAAGCCAAAATCCCCATAAAGAATTTCCAAGAGAAAAAAAGCAAATTAAAAAAAATTTTTTTTTTAAAGCTGGTTTAATTGGTTCCTCCGAAACATTTCCATCCATTACTGCCTTTCAATTTCCACCAATCCTGTTTAAGTTTAGACCCTCATATCACTGCCCTGGGTTACTGAATTGAGTTTCTTATTATTGCCTGTCTTTTTTACCTCGTTCCAGTATTGGTGCCAGATTATCTTCCTGAATCACAGTTCAGATCATATCAATTCTCTGCTCAAAAAACTTCATTTCCCATTGCCATCCAAAAGCTTTCATGTGATATTATTCAAGGTCATCCAAAGGTCTGTCCTCAACTTCCCTCCACAGCCTTACATCTCAGTTCATCCTGCTTGCACTGCACACTTCGTCAAATCAAGATCATGCTTTCCTCCCTGGACAAGATCACGGCTTTTCTGCTCCATCTGCCTTATACAATCCCTTTACCGGGGAGGCTCAACACCAGGTAGATTAGTCTCTACATGCTAAAATCCCCCATTTCCTGCCAGACCTAAAATAAAACCTTTATGAAAAATTGTTTATCTCTAAAGCCTTCTTTCTCCCCTGGGTTCCCAGAGTTTTCTGTTTTAAGCTTTTAGACATGTCACTTTCAGTCTCATCTCTCTTCCCCCAACATGAAAATAAACAATTTCAGGAACCAGATCTTACTATTCTTTTTATCCCCACACCACAAGTATAAACTTTGCTTTTGCTTTTGGCAATATTTAGATGTATGTAGTTTAAAGAGCCAGAGAGTTCCATAGGTTTATTTGGAAAAATAGTTACACCCCATTACTTCTCCTCTTATCTAAAAATTTTGATATTTATCCAAGTAATACACTTATACTGCAATTTTATGATTTTTCAATTTTGGACATTATGAATAGAACTCCATTATGACTAAAAAGGATTTCGGCCCTAGCTGGTTTGGCTCAGTGGATAGAGCATCGGCCTGTGGACCAAAAGGTCCCAGGTTAGATTCCGGTCAAGGACATGTATGCTTTCTCCCCAGCCCGGGTTGGTCAAGGCTTGTGCAGGAGGCAACTAATCTATGTGTTTCTCTATGTGTGATCCCTGCGAGCACCTCTGTCTGAGAGAAAGCTGCCCTGAGTTCCTGCTCTGATACCAGACAATCCAGTTCCTCCTCCTATGTGTCTGTGTTCCCCAGAACCTCACCCTGGTGCTGGAGCTCAGAGGAAGCAGGACTTTGTAAGCTCAGTTTGTGGTGCCGGCCTTTTAAGAGGAACAGCTGAGTCTCCAACAGCCTCTGTGTCACTGAGCCCCAATCCACACTGGTTTTTACAGCCCAAAGTTCTTACTACTCATAGGGGCTTCTTTTCCCAGCTCTGGGACCCTGGACTAGGGGTCTGGTATGCAGCTGGGACCCCTTGCTCCTCTGAATGGCCTTTGCAAAGATGATCTCCCTCACGATTAAAAAAACTGCCCACGTGGGTGCCAGACCAGCCTGTTCCGAGTTTCTGCACCTCCTACCAGCCTCAGTGTGTTTTCTCATTCACTTCTCTAGTTTTAGGACTCTCATTCAGTCAGCTTTCCAGTAGTCCTGGACGATGGTTGTTCTGTATTTTTCTTGTAATTTTGATTTGGTTGTAGGAGGTCATGAGTACAGGCATTTGCCTATACCAGTGGTCGGCAAACTGTGGCCCCTCTGTTGATTAATGAGTTTGCCGACCACTGACCTATGCCATCATCTTCCTTTCTCCTCTAAATCTCTTAACACATTCACATGCATCAAGCATTCCATCAATTTAATCTTCTTAAGAAGCTATCTCTGAGCTTTCTGGCTTAGTCAGTTTGGACAATTTGTCATCTATCTTTTGTAAATAGAAATTATCTTGGGATATATTTTCATCATCTAAGGATTCTGTTGGCCTTTCTATTATACTAGATCATTTGTTTCCCATAACCTATATCTTTCTTGTATGTGGTTTACTTCTAAATTTTGCTAAAATTTTTATTGAATTTATTGGAATGACATTGGCTAACAAAACTATATAGGTTTCAGGTATATAATTCTATAATATATCATCTGCATATTGTATTGTGTGTTTACCAGCAGAAGTCAAGTCTCCTTCTATGACTATACTAGAGGCCCAGTGTATGAAATTTGTGCAGGGGTGAAGGGTGTCCCTCAGCCCAACCTGTACCTTCTCCAATCTGGGACATCCCTCTCACAATCCAGGACTGCTGGCTCCCAACTGCTCACCTGCCTGACTTCCTATTTGCCCCTAACTGCTTCTGCCTGCCAGCCTGATCACCCCTAACTACTCCCCTGCCAGCCTGATTGATGCCTAACTGCTCCCTTGCCAGCCTGTTTGCCCTCTCTTGCCAGCCCGATCACCCCCAACGTCCCTCCTCTGCCTGTCTGGTCATCCCTAACTGCCCTCCCTTGCAGGCCTGGTCCCTCCCAACTGCCCTTCTCTGCTGGACATCTTGTGGTGGCCATCTTGTGTCCACATGGGAGCAGAACCTTTAACCACATGGGGGCAGCCATTTTGTGTGTTTGAGTGATCTTAAATCTGCATATTCTCTTTTATTAGATAGGATAGAGGCCCGGGGCATAAGTAGGGCCAGTTGGTTTGCCATGAAGGGTGTCCTGGATCAGGGTGGGAGTTTCCTTGGGCATGGGGTGGCCTGAGCGAAGAGCCTGTGGTAGTTTGCAGGCCAGCCACAACCCTTTGTGACCCAAGCAGAGGCCCTGGGATCTGGGACTTATTTATCTTCTACAGTTGAAACTTTGTAGCCTGGAACGGAGCCATGTCTCCTCCTCCCAGTTCTGTTGGGATTTATAATTGAAACTTTGTAGCCTTGAGTGGAGCTCTGGGCTGGCCAGGGTGTGTGGAAAGCCTGGCTTCCTCCATCTCCAGGGAAACTCAAGCCTCCCTCCTGCTCTCTTCATGGCCACAGCCATTTTGGTTGGGTTAATTTGCATACTCTCTCCTGATTGGCTAGTGGGCATGGCTGGTGGGCATGGCTGGTGGGTGTAGCAGGGTGATGGTTAATTTGCATATTACTCTTTTATTAGATAGGCTATTTGCCCTCTTCAACCTTTCCCTACTCTACTTCCCTCTGGTAATTACCATACTATTGTCTGTGCCCTGTTTCTTTTTTTCTTTGTTTAACTCCTTTACTTTTCACCCAGCCCCCAACTCCATCTCCTCTGACAGATGTCAGCCTATTCTCTGTATCCATGAGTCTGTCTCCTCTGTTAGTTTATTTTGTTCCTTTGATTTCACATATAAGTAAAATCATATGGTTCTTGTCTTCCTTAGACTGGCTTATTTCACTTAGCATGATATTTTTTTAACAGCTGAGTAGTATTCCATTGTGTAAATGTAACATAGATTTAAAAAAAATTTTTCTTTATTGATTAAAGTATTACATATATATCTTTATTCCCCTCCATTACCCCACCACGCACACTCCCACACTTATAAAGCAGATTTTTTAATCTACTTATCTACTGATGGGCCTTGGGCTGCTTCCAGATCTTAGCTATCCTATCTAATAAAAGAGTGATATGCAAATTGACGATCACTCCAACACACAAGGTGGCTGCCCCCATATGGTCAAAGATGGCTGCCCCCATGTGGACATAAGATGGCCACCACAAGATGGCCTGCAAGGGAGGGCAGTTGGAGGCGATCAAGCCAGCTAGGGAGGGCAATTGGGAGGGACCAGGCCTGCAAGGGAAGGCAGTTGGGAGCAATCAAGCCTCCAAGGGAGGGCAGTTAGGGGTGACCATGCTGGCAGAAAAGGGAAGTTGAGGGCAACCAGGTCTGCAGAGAAGGGCATTTGGGGGGGGACCCAAGCTTGCAGGGGAGAGCATTTGGAGAGGACCAGGCCAGCAGTGGAGGACAGTTAGGGGTGACCAGGCCTGCAGGGGAGGGCAGTTAGGGGGAATCGGGCTGGCAAGGGAGCAGTTAGGCATCAATCAGGCTGACAGAGAAGTGGTGAAGCGGTTAGGGGCAATCAGAAAGGCAGGCAGATGAGCAGTTGGGAGGCAGCAGTCCTGTATTGTGAGAGGAATGTCCAACTGACATTCCTCGAGGGGTCCCAAATTGGAGAGGGTGCAGGCTGGGCTGAGGGACACCCCCATATCCCAGTGCATGAATTTCATGCACTGGGCCTTGTATATAACACTGCAATGAATATAGGGGTGCGTATATTATTTTGAATTAGTGTTTCAGATTTCTTTGAATATAGTCCCAGAAATGGAACTGCTGCATCATAAGGTAGTTCCATTTTTTTAATTTTTGAGTTAACTCCATACTGCTTTCCACAATGGTTGCATTCATCTCCATTCCCACCAACAATACATGAAGGTTCCCTTTTCTCCACATCCACATCACTACTTGTTGTTTCCTGATTTATCGATGATAGACATTCTGAGATGATATCTCATTGTGGTTTTAATTTGCATTTCTCTGATGATTAGTGGCATTGAGCGTCTTTTAAATGTCTATTAGCCATCTGTAGAATGTCCTCTTTAAAGAGTGCCTCTTCAGGCTCTAGCTGATTTGATTCATTGAATAGAGCATCCTCCTGCAAATAAGGGCATGTACCTTGGTTGCAGGCTCCTTCCTAATCAGTATGCTTCTCTGTCTTTCCCTCTGTCTTCCACTTACTCTAAAAATCAATGGAAAAATATCCTTGGGGGAGGATTAAATAAATAAATAAATAAGATATATGATTTGTATATATTTTTTCCCACTCTGTGAGTTGTCTTTTTACTTTCCTGGTTCTATCCTTTGAAGTACAAAAGTTAAAAATTTTTATAAATTTGAATTTATCTACTTTTTTCTTTGTTGCTTTTGTTTTTGTTATAATCCACCTCTATTTTATTATTATTATTATTATTATTATTATTATTATTATTTTAATCCTCACCCAAGGATTTTGTTTTAAATAAGTTGTTATTGTTCAGATTATTACACTTGTTCCTCTTTTTTCCTGATAGCTTCCCCTCCCAACCTCTACCCTTACTCCCCACCCACTGTCCTAATCCATAAGTGTACAATTTTTGTCCAGTCTCTCACTTCACCCCCTCACCCTTTTCTCCCTGAGAATTGGCAGTCCACTCCCTTTCTATGCCCTGATTCCATTATATTCACCAGTTTATTCTGTTCATTAGATTTTTTATTCACTTAATTTTTTTATTTTTATTTATTTTAAATTCTTTATTGTTGTTTTTTAACTTAATAAATCTTAATTGTTCAGATTATCATATTTGTTCCTCTTTTTCCCTCCATAGCTCCTTTCCACCTGTCTCCCACCCCACCCTCTGCCTCTACCTCCCCCACATTGTCCTTATTCATGAGTGTACAATTTTTGTCCAGTCTCTCACTTCACCCCCCTCACCCTTTTCTCCCTGAGAATTGGCAGTCTACTCCCTTTCTATGCCCCTGATTCTCTTATATTCACCAGTTTATTCTGTTCATCAGATTTTTTATTCACTTGACTTTTAGATTCACTTGTTGATAGATATGTATTTGTTGTTCCTAATTTTTATCTTTACTTTTTCTTCTTCTTACTTTTTTTTAAAGCATTTCATATAATACTGGTTTGGTGGTGATGAATTCCTTTAGTTTTTTCTTATCTGTTAAGCTCTTTATCTGCCCTTTAATTCTGAATGATAGCTTTGCTGGGTAGAGTAATGTTGGTTGTAGGTTCTTGCTATTCATCACTTTGAATATTTCTTGCCACTCCCATCTGGCCTGCATAGTTTCTGTTAAGAAATCAGCTGACAGTTATATGGATGCTCTCTTGTAAGAAACTAGCTGTTTTTCTCTTGCTGCTTTAATATTGTCTCTTTGTCTTTTGCTCTTGATATTTTAATGATGATGTGTCTTGGTGTGGTCCTCTTTGGATTCCTTTTGTTTGGAGTTCTGTGTAGTTAGTTCCTGGACTTGTAAGTCTATTTCACTAGGTGTGGGAAGTTTTCAGTCATTATTTCTTCAAATAGGTTTTCAGTATCTTGCTGTCTCTCTTCTTCTGGCACCCCCATAATTCTGATGTTGGTACACTTGAAGCTGTCCCAGAGGCTCCTTACATTATCTTCACATTTTTGGATTCTTTTTTTTCTTTTTGCTTTTCCAGTGGAGTGTTTTCTGCTTCTTTGTATATATTTCAAATCTTTGACTTGATTCTTGGGATCCTCTAGTCTGCTGTTGGATCTCTGTATATTATTCTTTATTTCTGTCAGTGTATGCTTAATTTCTAGTTGGTCCTTTTTCATATCCTCAAGGGACTCACTAAATTTATTGGTGGTTTCTAGAAGATACTTGAAAAATCTTTTAACTGTGGTTTTGAATTCTATATCCAGTCATTTGCTTTCCTCCATTTCTGTCATTTGTGACCTATTTCTTTGTCTCCACATTTTGGCTGCTTCCCTGTGTTGATAGAATGGCTTTGTGCGCTAGGTGTTTTATAGAACCCAGTGGCACAGCCTCCTCAGTTACCTGAGGTGGACACTCTTGGTGCACTCTTTTGTGGGCTGTGTGCACAGTCTTGTAGTTAAGCCTTGATTGTTGTTGGTATCACTGGGAGGAATTGGCCTCCAGGTCAATTGGCTGTGAAAATAAGCTGTGTTTACGATGAGAGAACTTCTTTGCTGGATATACCCTTATGGGGCAATACTTGATTCAGTGGGGCTTTGGTGCTCACTGAGTCTACCCCTGAGTGTGTCCCTTATGGATCTGAGGAGTTGTAATCTGATGGTCCCACTCTGACCACTGGGACACTGCTCTTGGATCTCTAAGGAGGTGCTAATTTAGCCTCTGCCTGAGGCCACCTAGCAGGAGCTGCAGAGAGAACTGTAGATTGCTCTTCTTTGTTTGGGGTTTGGAGGAGCTCGGTTGAGGCCCAGCTGTGAAGCAATGCAAGCTGCTGTGGGTCCTTGGCCTTTCTTTTGGATGTTCTGAGTCTCTCTGTCCCAGCTGCCGTTTGTTAGATAATTTTAGATTGCAAAGGGCCAGGGCATTCATATGCAAAAGTCTCTGTGCACAGCTTGGGTGAGGTGGGTCTCAGGGAATAAAGAAGGTGGAACCAATAGCTATGGCTGATCCTCAGCCCTGCCCTAAGAGACCCTCAGGTCTCAGTGTCCCTTGGTAATCACTTCAAGCACCTCTGAGAGAAAGCCACCCCTAAGTTCTTCCTGATGCCAGACAATCCAGTTTCTTCCCATATGAGTCTGGGTCCTCAGAGTCTTGCTCGGAACTGGAGTTCAGAGCAGTGGGGAGCTTCTGTCTCCCTCCAGTTTGAAAAAGACAACCACATCCTCAGTTGCCAGCCCTTTATGCGTGTGCCTCTGTACCTCTGCACTTTACTTCCGGACTCCTCTGAGTCTCAGTGTGCTTTTCTCTTCCCTTCTAGTTGTAGAATTTCCACTCAGCAAGCCTTTCTGTGGTTCAGGATGATATCTATTTTGATTTTCAGTTGTAGTTTTGTGTGAGGCAGCAATTTCAACATTTACCTATGCCGCTATCTTGGTTTCTCTCAATCCACCTCCATTTTAAAGGTGGGAAAACTGAGGCTTGAATTTGCTTAAAGTTATATAGAATAATCAAAGTTTTAAAAATTAAAATATAGTTGATATACATTATATTAGGTCTATAACATAGTGATTCAACATTTATCTATCTTACAATGTGATCACCACAATAAATCTAGTAACCTTCTGTCACTGTACAAGGTTATTATCATATTATTGACTATAATCCCTAAGGTGTACATTATATGCCTATGACATTTATTTTGTATTTGGAAGTTTGTACCTCTTATCCATCATCACCCCCGCCCAAGCCCTGCCCCTCTGGCAACCATCAGTTTATTCTCTGTATCTATGAGTATGTTTCTGTTTGGTTTATTTTAGAACCCACATATAAATGAAATCATTTATAGTATTTGTCCTTCTCTGTCTGACTTATTTCACTTAGCATAATACCCTCTAGGTTCATCCATAATGTCACAAATGGCAAAATTTTATTCTTTTTTATGGCTGAGTAATATTTCATCTATCGATGGATGGACACTTAGCTTGTTTCCATAAGTTTGCTATTGTAATAATACTGCAATAAATATGGAAATGCATATCCCTTTTCAAATGAGTATTTTAATTTTCTTCAGATAAATACCCAGAAGTGAAATTGCTGGGCCTCATGGTAGTTCTATTTTTAACTTTCTGAGGAACCTCCAAACTGTTTTCCACAGTGGCTACACCAATTTACAACCCCACCAGCAGTGTATGAGGGTCTTCCTTTCTCCTCATCCACACCAATACTTGTTATTTGTTGACTTTTTGATAATAGCCATTCTGACAGGAATGAGGTGATATCTCATTGTGGTTTTGATTAGCATTTCCCTGATGATTAGTTATGTTAAGCATTTTCCCCCATATGTTTGTGACCTTCTGTATATCTTCCTTTGAGAAAGGTCTATTCAAGTCCCTCACCACAACCCCTGCTTTTTACTTATTTCTTAAAATATATTTTTATTGAGTTTATAGAGGAAGGGAGAGGAAGAGATAGAAACATCACTGATGAGAGAGAATCAACAATTGGCTGCCTCTTGCATGCACCCTACTGGGAATCTTGCCTGCAACATGGGCATGTGCCCTTGACTGGAATTGAACATGGGACCCTTCAGTCTGCAGGCTGACACTCTATCCACTGAACCAAAGCAGCTAGAGCTTATCCCACCATTTCGGATTATAAATCCCTTGAAGGGAGGAACCTTACACATCATTACACGCCTTCTATAACCCCTCAGTGCTTATAACAGTGCAGAGAAAGTGGCACCTACACAATGAGCTCACATAGATTTGTTTGTGGCAATATAATGAGTTAACTTAACCATACTGGTGCATATCAATCCAAGACCCTATCTAATAAAGAGGGAATATGCTAATTGACCCTCATGCCATTGCAAAAATGGCAGTGCCCATAGCCAATAAGGAGGGAATATGCTTATTACCACGCCCACAAAGATGGCGGCACCTACAGCCACACGTTGGCAGCGTCCAGTCCCCTCAGCCCCTCAGCAGCCCAGGGTTTGCCCAAGGCACAGGCAAGCCTCAGATGTTGGCTGCCCAGCTTCCCAGGGCTGATCCAAGGCTCAGATAACCAGGGCCAGCCTAGGCTTGCACTGATGGCAGTGGCAGCAGCAGAAGTGTGATGGGACGTCACCTTCCCCTGATTGCTGGGTCACCTCCCACCCCTGAGGGTCTCCCAGACTGTGAGAGGGGGTAGGCCAGCTGAGTGCCCCCCCCTTCCAGTGCATGAATTTTTATGCACTGGGCCTCTAGTGTATATATAACAAAAATTACAATTCTTGGGAACAGTGGAATATTCCACTTTGTGGATACTGGGTGTGTTTAAACCTTTTTAGTATAGTCCTTGTCCTCTAACAAAATTGCTCTGAATCATCAGTGACAGGGAGGGATAGGAAGTTTGCTTTATTCCTTTCAACATCTCTAAGGTCTTGCCATAAGACACGCTAAAACACAGAACTACTTTTACTCTGAGATTAGGCTTCTTTAAGAAAGACAATTTAACCAAATACCAAGAAAGCCACTGCACTGGTCATTTTGTGGGTCATTCAAAAGTATTCATTGAGAATCTATTATGTGTCTATGGTGACTCAAAAGAAAAGTAAAAATTAGTTCTAGCATTCTAGGAGCTTGCAAATCTGTGGAGGGAAATATGATATACAGGGCAGGTAAGTAACAATAAAAGACAGAATTTTACTACATATAGATCAGAAAAAGACAAAAGTCACTGTAAATGGGAGTTTTCAGGGAAAACTTTCTAGGGTAGTGGGAACCCTACTAAATTTTGAAAACCTTGTTTACTGTGGTATTTTTATAGGTAGGTCATCAACAGGTGAGTTACCCTCCCCCAACCCCAATAATTTAATTTTTGTCAGATGCCCAGTTACTTGATTTACATAAACCAATTTAAGATTCAGAGAAGAGTGGAGTATGTGGAATATTTCACCAAGAGTCTAGCTTCAGAAATCAAGATAAGTCTAGATTGTTTCTGACCATAATCACTGATAATTCAAAGCAAAGTTTCAATAGGAAGAAATAATTTAAATTTATTTTTAAATTAAAATACTATGTAGCTTACTTACCCATGAGTCTCTCTTAAGAAAATAAAGGACTGCTTCTAAGCAAATCAGTTTACCTCTGGGCTCTCCCTTCCTAAACAAATTAAAATATTGGTTTAGAGCAATGTTTCCCAAAGAAATTATGCAAAATGTTGATAAATATTATGCAAAAAAGGGTTCCATGATCATGTAAATTTCAGAAACAGGGGTTAGACAAAGTTATACAAGTTCTTAACCATAGAATTCTTACACCCTTTCATATGATTACTTGAATTATGAGTTTTCAAGATGAGGGTAGAACATATATAATTTCCAAACCTTATTTGACTATTGAATTTTTTTTTAATGAAATATCATGTAAGACTGTATTCTGAAAACTAAATTTGGGAAATAAGTGCCTTTTCTGCCTTAAAAAAACAGTGCTATAATTTTGTATTTGTGCATTAAATGAATATTTTTAGATCTAATTATTTTACTAGTGCTAATATCACTTAGAATGTATAAAAACTATATGACTTTTATACATGGCAAACATAAAGATGTTCATTTTCTCCCCCTCAGGTAACCCAAACCAAATTGCAGTTATAACTAAATCTGTATTACATTAATGCACTGCAATGGTGCCAAGTACATCATTTAAACTCAATAATTTTTCTTTTGCTTTTAATTTTAGTTTCTTGATTCTTTAGTGTTTTCTCCAAAGATACCGCCTTAAAGACAACTTTTTATGCTTCCATTTGTCCATTATATAGGCTTTGTGAGAAATTATCTGATTAAAATAATAGTCAAATCTAAGAAAAGTTACTTTTTATTAAATAAGGATTGGAACTTCATTTAATTTTGATTCTGCTTCCTGATAACTATTGGAGGTTTTTGTTTTGTTTTGTTGTTTTGTTTTTAAGAGGCCAAAAAAAAAAAATGCCAAGTCACATTTGTTTTTTTGTTTCGACAATCTGCAAACACTCACTTTTACATTAGAAAAAACTTAGCCTGCACTAGGATGTCAGAGCCTCCAAGATTTTGTAAGACCCCTGCTGATTGACCCTACCCTTGACCTTAGCTCCAAAGCCCAATTCCATTCTGGCATGATGGTGTAGAGAATTTATTTATTTTAACAGTAGGGAGCCAGAATTCCAGGAATATTCTTGCAAAAAAAGCCCCAAGATGTATTTAACAAATCTGAAGCTCCACATGACTGGGAGGCCTCTACTAACACACAAAGTGGGTAATAGTGAAAGGTTGCTGTCAAAGGCTCCATAGATTTAGGTCAGCTCTAAGCAGTGGGACCTAGAGGAGTATGAAGAGTTTTGTTAGAAATGGCCTTTTTTCTCACCAAGGGAAAAATGAAAGTAGGTATATTTTAATAGCAGAGATCTTTTGGTAAAAGCGGGGTTTCCTGTAAGTAATTCAGGTAATATTTATCAAAGCAGGGGGAAGGCAGTCTTAGGGCCAATTCTCCATTTTATCTGCCTGCTTCTATCTGTTAATTCCCATTTTCTCTCACAAATCCTACTAATTTTAATATAGGATTGTAAAGTACAATTTATTACGCATTTTTACTTTTTAAAATATTTAATTTTTATTTTAATTGAATAACATGCTACTTAAACATTTGAAAAATGCTAAAGAGCACAAAGAGGGGAAAACGTACTACATAATGGTATAAAAATACAGCACTATTAATAATTTAATAAATATTCTTCCCTTTTTTTGGGGGGGGGAGAACAGTCTCTTTTTATATATTTGGTCTAATTTTCATATAAAATTTTCTTATAATTTTAAAATACATTACTTTATTATAAGAATGTTCCCTATATTAAATAATTTTCCTAAGATTTTATTATAAAATTTGGAGGCATAAGAAGAGCTGCAAAGTATAGTGTAAACATCTGCATTCTTTTTGTTGTTGTTAATCCTCACCCAAGGATACTTTTCCATTGATTTTTTTTGGAAAGAGTGGAAGAGTGAGGAAGACATATAGAGAAAGAAACATTGATTGGTTGCCTCCTGCACATGCCCCACCAGGGCTGGGGATTGAGCCTACAACTGAGATAAATGTCCTTCCCCGGAATTGAACCCAAGACCTTTCATTCTGAGGGCCGATGCTTTATCCACTGATTCAAACTGACTAGAGCTCAGCTGCATTCTTAGAATCAGATAGATCAGACAATTATTAGGTAACTGACCCTAGAAAAAATATTAAACCTCTCTAAGGCTGTTTCCCCGTCTATCAAGAAAAAAAAAGTATTACTTATCTTATAGTGTAATCATGAGAATTAAATAGCATGTATGCAATCTATCTGTATTTCATAAATAGAAGATTTCCCAAGACAATAGTTACTTAAAAAATTTAGTAAGAAAAAAAAATCTCTTGGAGGATTTTCATTAGGGGAGAGACATGATCAGACCTAGATTTTAACTGGCTTAATCTTGTAGAAATATGTGTGGTGGGTAAGAGTAAGGGAAGAAAAAATTAGAGAGAGGTAGATTTGATTCAATTTAACAGACAGGAACTGAGTATAAACGAACAGCAAAGCACTATGCTAGATGCCTTGGGAATATAGAGCAGTGAAATCTTGAAAGTTACCAAAACAACTTGTAATGGGTAGAACAATACACAGTAAGAGAACTATAAAACTGAGTGAAACTCGAACCACTGAATATCCCTTTTGCTCTTCTATGCCAGTCACAGTTCCAAGCGCTAAAGATAAAGCCCAGAAATAAAGACAAAAGACTTGCCAATATGTAGCCCATGTTTTAGTGGAGAAGACAGATAATCCTATATAATAAAACCCTAATATGCAAATCCACCAAATGGTGGAATGACCTGAGGAACCACCCATCACTATGATGTGCACTGACCACCAGGGGGCAGACGCTCAATGCAGGAGCTGCTCCCTGGTACTCAGTGAGCTCCCACAGGGGGAGTGCAGCTCAGCCAGAAGCCAGGCTCATGGCTGGCGACCCCAGTGGCAGTGGCGGGAGACTCTCCCGCTTTCGTTGCAGCACCAAGGAGCACGGAACCCAGCAATGGGGTACGAGTAGTGAGCAGGTGGACGGTAAGGAGCTAGGAGTCCTGGACTTCTGGTATACAAATAAGTGAATAATAAAATATAGATAGTAATAAATACTTTGAAGAAAAATAAAGCATTATAAAAAATTAAACAGTGTAAACTAGTATTATTTTTTATTTTTATAAGAGAAAGTTTAGCCCTAGCTGATTTGGCTCAATGGACAGAGTGTCGGCCTGTGACCAGGTTCCATTCTGGTCAAGGGCCCATGCCTGGGTTTCGGGCTTGACCCCCAGTAGAGGGCATGCAGGAGGCAGCCAATCAATGATTCCCTCTCATCAATGATGTTTCTCTCTCTCTCCTTTCTTCTCTGAAATCAATAAAAAAATATATATTTATTTTTAAAAAAGAAAGTTTATTTAGAAAATCACAGAAGTTCAAGAAATGAACTATAGAAGACATGGGCTCAGGAAATAATTTAAAGAGGCAAAAGAAGGAATTCAGGAGAGAGAGAGATAAGGAGAAGGTGCCTGGGGAAGTGGGTGGAAAAAAGTGCTCCATAGAGAACTCCCCCTCCCCGCCCCAGTATTATTTTAGATAAGCCTCTCTAAAAACGTGCTGTTTAAGCTGAAAATTGAAAAGGATTAAGAAGTAAAGCTGTTAATTTCTGAGTGAACGGATTTCCGGGTAGAGTCAACTGGAATGGCAAAGATCCTGAGGCAGGAATGGGCTGAAAGAAGCTCTAGGGAGGGAATGAGTGTACTTGGAGAGTGATTGGAGCTAAGGTAGAAAGAAAAAATATGGTAGGAAATCAGGTAGGAGAGAGAGGCTGGACTCAGGTAGGACCATGTAGGCCTTGGTCCTACCAAGGAGATTGGTTTTTATTCTGAGGAACACAGGAGAGCCAAATGGGGTTTTTGATAGGGGAGTGATGTGATGTCTCAAATTTTAAAAGGTGATGGTAGCTTTGACTACTTTGTGGAATATAGACTGGGGCATGAGTGGGGGTGGGGTGGAGTTTGGGGAATGCTGGTGAGTAGAAACTGGGAGGCTATTGTCTAGAATCTCAGAACAAGGTGGTAACAGTGCAGGAGTTAGAAGTGGTCAGACTTATTAAAGCAGAGTCAAGATTTCTTGATGGATGCAGTGTGGGGTGTGAAAGAATAAGTTTGAATCAGGGATAAATCCAGATTTTGACATGGAGTGATATGAGTACTTTAGTTAATAGAAAAATAAGCAAAGTGTTATGGCAGCACATGGGACAAGCAATTACTTTTGATTGAAGTTATGGAGAGATGAGTACGGAAAGTTGAAGAGCCTTGTTGCACTTAATGAGCACCTAGGGTGCAAAATTTAGGGAGGAGGGCCTTACCCTCAGGGTGGTGGAAACTCAGGGCTGGCACTGCAGAATAAATGCTTCCTTACCCTTTGCATGCTGGGGGTCTTGTTTGTCTCACTCTTAGTACCGGCTATGGACAGTTAGACTGAAAAAGGACAGGAACAAAGCACATATAAGAGGTCCACTAAGAGATTTCTGTGATTCTCTGGAGAAGAGAAGTTAAAGGCATTGAGAAACCAGAGAAGCGACCTATCCTCTCCTTTTATTTATTTATTTATTTATTTATTTATTTATTCATTTATTTTTATTTATTTATTTTGACAGGTCCCAAGAACAGCCTTCTGGTCTTTCTTTTATGTTGACATTGTCTTTTCATCCTTCTGTCATTACCCTCCTCCCCCTCCCCTATAAGACTGTTAGTAAAGAGAAGCATGGTTTTCGTAAATTCCTTCTTCTTCAAATGCCCAAAAGAAAACAACCTGGCCCTTATGTCTTATGGTATTAATCATTATTCACTAAAAGACTCTAATGGACACAGAAAAACTACAAAGTTATGAAATTCCTAATATCCAAAATATAGAGTACTCATACAATAGTAAAAACCAAACCAAACAAACAAACAAAAAAAAACACAAATAATTCAATTAGAGAATGGGCAGTGGTTTTCAATAGACATTTTCTCAAAGAGGACATATATGAATAGCCAAGAGGTATATGACAAATATGCTTAACATCTCCAATCATCAGGGAAATGCAAATCAAAAACCAGATATCACCTGCACCTGTTAGGATGGATTTTATAGAAAAGATAAGAGATCACAGATGCTGATGAAGATGTGGAGAAAAAGGAATCCTTGTGTACTATCAGTGGGAATGTAAATTGGTGCAGCCACTGTGGAATACAATATGAAGGTTTCTAAAAAATATTAAAAATAGGACTACCATATAATATAGCAAATCACACTTCTGGGTATTGATTACAAAGAAAATAAAAGCACTTCCTCAAAATGATATACACTCCCATGTTCACTGCAGCATTATTTATAACAGCCAAGATATGAATATAAACTAAGTGTCCATTGATAGATGAATGGAGAAAGAATATGTGGGGTATATGTGTGCATGTGTATGAATATTATCCAGCCATCAAAAGGAATTTAATTGTGCCATTTGTGACAGCATGAATGGACCTTAATGGCATTATGCTAAGTGAAATAAGTCAAATAGAGAAGAGCAAACAGAATAAAATTCATTTATATGTGAAATCTTAAAACACTAAGCTCACATATACAGAGGATAGATTGATAGTTGCTAAAGGCAGGGTGTGGAGGGGTGGACAAAAGGGGTGAAGGAAGTAAAAAGGTACAAATTTCCCTCTGAGATTCGTCAGGCTGTTTCATGTCTCTATGGCTCAGTTAGAAGATAACTAAGTCATGGGGATATATTGTACAGCATGGGGGGGCTATAGCGAATGATACTGTATTGCACATATATATTTTAAGTAAAATAGCTATTTATTCAGCCTCTTGTCATGCCACGTGCATATACCACTGTAATTAGCACACAGGCAAAGTTATACATCAAATTATATTTGATATTATCCGATTATATAAAAATGTAAAGTGAAAATGACTTACCAGTCCCTTTTAACATAACTAATAAACAATTCACAGCAGGAGATACAAGGCACAAAATCTTAGTAAAAATGACACAGAAGGAGCAATAATGTAATTTTCATTTAAGTTTAACTTGTCATATTTTTTATGTATGTAGAAAGACAAACTTTTAAAACATTATATTTACTAAGATTCTGGCAAGATGTTACAAACAAAACTAATCAAACCAAATCTAAACTCTGCTTCTCACATGCTAAATATTTTGGCAAGAATGCCACTAAATGCAGTAAGACATTTAAGATAGCAAGAATAAAAAGTTAATAAAAGCTAAACATTACAGTCTAAACAAAATTCATACAAAAAATAGCTATCACTGGTTGCATAAAATACTCCTGACTGGTTAAAACTTAACAGTATAAAACATGAATTTTAGAATCTTTAGCTGTCAAGTTCAAAAAGTACCAGTGTCTATTGGAAATGACTCCTTCCCAAAGTCAAAGTGCAGTAAAAATTAATCCAAATGTTACAACACATTCTAATGCTAAAAAATCATTCAGTATTATGGAAGTAGAAGTAAATTCCAGAGCTTCTAGGTCATTCTCATGCTGCAAAAAGCTGCTTCTCTGATTCACTCAAAGCAGCATATGACAGACCAAGGATGATACTAAGCTCAATAAAGCACCAGACTGCCATACCCAGCTCTGACCTCCTCATGAAGCATGGCTACTGTATCTGCAAAAATAGGATGTGTAAGGATAAAAGGCACACTATTCTGCTAACTAAAGAAATAGCAAACCACCCTCACCCTTAAAAGCTCCTTCCCCAAGTAAATAAAAGTATACAGGGGAAAAATTAAAATACACTTATCTACAGAGCAAGGATTTTAAAATAGCAATGTAATCCTTACTTCAAAAACATTAACTAGAGTCATCTGATATTTCTGTTTACACCTTAATGATATATCCAGACTCAATTTCTGTTGATTTATCATTAGATACTTCTAGTCAAAAATATTAACTTTATTCCCAAATATCAACCACAAGTGCGACTGCAGTGTATTATCTCCCAGAGTTATTATGCAATGGAAGGGAACGAAGACAGATGTTCAAGCAGCAGGCAACTCTTATAGCCCTTTCACACTGTGGCATCTGAGTGGCTACTGAACAATCCAGGAATAATTCTAGAACCAACAAAGGTCATGCATTTTAGTAAATATCTCATTATTTTCACAGAAGAGATCTCAGACATTGCACTTTTCTTTATAAGGGAATCCTGATTTTGCCTTTCACGGTGAGTCAGGACTTGAACTAGCAGCCTTCTTTTTATTTTTCTATGTTTCTTATGCTTCTTTTTTGTCTTTTCTGTTGCTTTTTTTCCTCTGTCTTCACTGTTTTTCTTCTTTTTTGCCCGTATCTCCTCAATATAATCTGACTCTGATAAAGACTCAGGTTTATCTTCAGGGTATATCTTTCTCTTTGTTCTGAGCCCCTTAATGTCCTTTTCTTTCTCACTTGCATCCTTTGACTTTTTTTTCTTTTTTAAAACTATCCTTACTCTCTGACATGGAGCTTTCAGAAGATTTATGTGAATGGTTCTTCTTTTTCTTTTTCCTTGTTTCTTTTCCTCATCTTCAGAATCTGAAGAACTGCTGGAAGAATCAGAGCTTGATGAAGAAGGAGATGAATATTTACCAGATTTCTTCTTTTCTCTTTCTGTCTTTTTTTGGACGAGCTCTCACTTCCACTTAATAATCTGTCCCTGTGTTTTTGATGTTCTTTCTTCCAGTTCTAATTCATTTTTTTCTTCTAATTCAGCCAATGCCTTGGAGCCTTTTTCTTTTCTAATTGTTCTTTCACTTCTTTCCAGGTAGGCCTTGGTGGATTCAGATAATCTTGGATGATTGGCCCTGAAGACTGGACTGGACCCTTTGATCTGGCCATTGCTATTGGGTTCATATAGGCCACCCGGTTGTCCTGCTTCCCCATGGTGCTGGACTGAGCGGGCAGTCAGACGCCGAGAGGGACCAGGCCAGTGGAGCGGCTGAAGCGGGCGCACACCAGACCGTCTCTGTATTCCATATTTGAAACTTGCTAAGAGAGTAGATATTCAAAGTTCTCATCACAAGAAAAAAATTTTCTAACTATGTATAGAGATGGTTGTTAGCCTTACTGTGGTGATCACTTCACACAACCTATACAAATATAGAATCATTATGTTGTACACCTGAAACTAGTATAATGTATGTCAATTATACCTCATTTAAAAAGTGTACAGATAAAGAAAATTCCTGAAATTTTTTTTAAAGTCTTAACTATGATTGTATGCCTGCGGTGGTCATAGATATAAAGCATCTTGAGAAGCCTCTGTATTAGCTTGCACAGGTTGCCATAACAAAGTACCATAAACTCGGTGGCTCACACAACAGGAATTTATTATCTCACAGTTCTGGAGGCTATTAAGTCCAAAATCAAGGTGTCAGCAGGGTTGGTTCTTTCTGAGGGATTTGGGGGGAAAATGTGTTCCATGCCTTTCTCCCAGCTTCTGGTGGCTTGTTTGAAACTTTTGGTGTTCTTTGGTTTGTAGATGATTTCCCCAATCTCTGACTTTATCTTCACATGGTGTTCTACCTGTGTGCTTGTCTGTGTCCAAACTTCCCTTTTTAAGAAAACTGCAGTCATATTGAACTAGGGGGCCCACCCTAGCCTAGTCTGACCTCATTCTAACTTAACTAATTACATCTGCAACCACCTTGTTTCCAAATAAGGTCACATTCTGAGGTTTTGGGAGTTAGGACTTCAACACATGAATTTGGGGAGGACATACTAGTAATTCAACCCATAACAACCTCCCTCTTTGATTTGTTTATTCCTGAAGGTAGATCATCAAATTGCCTCTCTTTAATATTTAAGCCTAACAACCTAGCGTCTGTCTGAGGCAAGTTGGAAGAAGCAGAGAAGTGATTGCTACATCACAGGGAAAAGAGCCTGTGACATAGAAGCTTTGCTGAGCATAACATTATCTTCTTGAATGCCAATAACTAAAAGGAGACATGCCTATGGGGAAAGGATATATCAAACTTGGTGAGAGTGCATTAATGATGAAAGAAAAAAAAAGAAGTCGAAATCACCTTGGGGACTACCAAATTCATCTTTCCTCTCTCTCTTTACCTTTTCTTATCCCTCTACCTCACATTATTCTTCAGCAAACAAAGGTAAGTAATGATAACAAGAAAATATCACTGTGAAACATGTGTGTGTGTTAAAAACAAACAAACTGGAAAGTAACAAATAAAAAGGAGAAAAGAAACATAAGCAAAGAGATAGAGAAAAAAAAAACTTTTTAGAAAAAAAAAACACAGTTAAAATACTCCAACAACTAGTTCTGCATAGTCTCAAAAAAAAAAAAATCACAGATTCATGATCTTTCTACTGGAAGTATCTATCCACAAAGAGATGCAAACATTTAAAGAAAATATTATAGGTTAACCTAAATAATGTAAAAATTAAGTTAGCATAATGTTCTCCAGGTTCATCCATATTGTAGCATGTGTCAGGATGTCCTTCCTTTTTAAAGCTGAGAAATGTTCTATTGTATGCATATACCACTTTTTTATTCATTCACCTGCTTATGGACTTGTAGGTTGTGTCCACTTTTTGACGATTGTAAATAATGCTACTATGAACATTCATGTACAAGTTTATGTGTGAAGATATATTTTAAATTATCCTGGGTATATATCTAGCAGTGGAATTGTTGGGTCGTATTATAACTCTGTTTAACCTTTTGAGGAACCGCCAGGCTGTTTTTCACAGTGGCTCCATCATTTTACACTTACATTCCTACCAGCAACTGGTAAGGGTCCCATTTCTTCATGTCTTTACTAACATTTGTTATTATATCTTTTTTAAAAAAATAGAACCTTTAAAAGATTATGGTGAGTTATACACAACATAAAATTTACCATTTAACCATTTCTGAGGGTACAGTTCTGTTGCATTAAGCATATTCATATTGTTGTACATTCATCACCACCACCCATCTCTAGAATTTTTTCATGTTCCCAAACTGAAACCCTAACTCTGCCCCTCATAACTAAACCCATTAATAACTTCCATCACCTCTGCCTCTTCATCTTGGCCCAGATCAACTGTCACTCTGTTTCTGTGAAGTTGATCACTCCAGACACCTCATATAAGTGGAATCAAAGAGTATTTGTCCTTTTGTTATTGGTTTATTTTACCGAGCATACTGTCTTCAAATTGCATGTGTCAGAATTTACTTCCTTTTTAAAACTGGGTGATATTTCATTGTATATATCCTGCTATTTTTTTTTTGTTTGTTTTTTGTTTTTGGAGTGGGGAGTTGTTTTTGCTAATTGCCATTCTAATGAATGTAAAGTGTCATATTGTGATTTTAATTTATTATTATATTTTTAATCCTCACCCAAGGATATTTTTTTCCATTGATTTTGAGGAGAGTGGAAGAGAGAGGGAAAGACAGAGAAATATTGATGTGAGAAACGCATCAATTGATTGCCTCCTGCATGAGCCCCAACTAGGGCCCGGGCTGGGGAGGAGCCTGTAACTGAGGTATTCGCCCTTGATCAGAATAGAACCCGGAACCCTTTAGTCTGCAGGCTGATGCTCTATTCACTGAGCCAAACCAGCGAGGGTGATATATTGTGATTTAGATTTCCTGGTGGCTAATTATGTTGAGCATTTTTTTGTGTATGATTATTGGCTATTTGTACATCTTCACTGGAGAAATGTGTATTCAACTCCTCTGTCCATTTTTCATTTCAATTATTTGTTTTAATTGTTGAGTTGTAAGAGTTGTTTAAAAAAAAACAACACCTTTATTGTAGAGAGTATTACAAACACTCTTTAACCCCCCACCACTAGGCTCCTGCCTTGACCTGGGCCTTCACCACCCTATTGTTTATGTTCATGGCATGCATATGTACATGTAAGTTATTTGGTTCATTTCTTCCCGCACTGTCCCTTCTCTCTGAGATTCATCACATTGTTCCATGTTTCATACCTCTGGTTCTATTTTATTCATCAGTTTATTGTGTTCATTAGATTCCACATAAGTGAGATCATTTGATGTTTATCTTTCTCTGACTGGCTTATTTCACTTAGCATAATCATCTTCATGTCCCTCAAAGGGTAATAGAGCCTTTCTTTTTTACAGCTGCATTGTATAAATGTGGCAGTTTTGTGTGTGTGTGTGTGTGTGTGTGTGTGTTTTAATCCATTCATCTAATGATGGGCACTTGGGCTATTTCCAGATCTTAGCTATCGTAAGTAATGCTGCCATGAACATAAGGGTGCATATATTCTTTCTGATGGGCATTTCAGGATTATTAGAATATATAGTCTTAAAAATAGATCCTTATCAGATATATTATTTACAAATATTTTCTCTCATATTGTAGGTTGCCTTTTCAGTTTCCCGATACTGTTCTTCTATGCACAAAAGTTTTTAACTTTATGAGTCAATTTACCTAGTTTTTCCTTTGTTGCTTATACTTTTGGTGTCATATTAAGAAATCATTACCTAACCCATTGCCAAACAACTCTATAATTTTATAGTTTCAGCTCTCAGATCACAGGGACCCCTGCCCCTCCATCTGTGGCTTCATTTTCCACAGTCTCAGTTACCAGTCAACCACAATCTGAAAAGACTAAGTGGGAAATTTCAGAACTAATTTATACAATTTTTAATTTCATGCTGTTCTGAGTAGTGTGATAAAATCTTGCTACTTTCTGCTTAGCAGAGATGTAGATCATCCCTTTGTCTAGCATATGCGTGCTGTATACCCTCCCCACCCATTAATCACTTTTAGCTATCTTAGTTATCAGGTAGATTGCCCCAGTATTACCGTGCTTGTGTTCAAGTAACCCTTGTTTTACTTAATAATGACCTCCAAACGTTCACAAGTTTTATTTTCATTACAGTATGTTGTTATAATTGTTCTATTTTATTAGTTATTGTTTTAATCTCTTACTGTGACTAATTTAGAAATTAAACTTTATTATAGGTATGTACGTACAGAAAAAAAACACACGTAATACATATAGGGTTAGGTACTACCTGAGGTTTCAGGCATCCATGGAGGAGGGGTGTATCTTGGAATGTATATCCCACAGATAAGGGGAGACTACTGTACAGGATATCTAAGATCCATCTTAAGTTAATTCCTGTACTTCCCGTAAGGTGGATGTAAGAATT
This sequence comes from Lasiurus borealis, assembly GCA_004026805.1. NCBI lineage: Eukaryota > Metazoa > Chordata > Mammalia > Chiroptera > Vespertilionidae > Lasiurus > Lasiurus borealis. The sequence goes on along the minus strand of PVJN01020270.1, from coordinate 10,753 downwards.
CATTCTTTAGCATATGGATATCCAGTTGTCCCAGACTTGTACCAGCAAGGAAATGGGCTGTGGAAATTGTACAGTCTCACTTCCCAGTGCTACTTGAAATGCGGCCACGGAAGATAAAGAACAAGAAAGTGCCTTCCAGAGTGTGGAGCCAAGAACCACAGAAATTTGTGACAAAGGGTATTCTTCCTTGAGAGCAGAACCAGGATTTAATCATAGAACTTCCACTGACAGGCAAAGGAGCTTCACAATAACCACCTGGAAAGATGCTATTATTTAAGGACCTGGACTGCTAAAAGACTCACATTTTTCATTGAACTTGGGTTCTAATGCAATGCATCTATCTTGGAGAAGCACTCAGGAATTATCGTTATGGGGAAGAGTGGAGGGATTCACAGTCAATGATAGCAGGTGACATTTTATAGTGAGCTAGGCACAATGCATTGTCTTAATTCACATAGTTACTCCCTTAGGTTTGTACTATTATAATGTTCTTCTACAGATGGGGACACTAAGATGGGGTCAAGTAACTTTGTCAAGTTTACACAATAAGTAAGTCTTGGAACCAGAATTTTAAAATGTGGGACCTAACTCCAAAGTGGTCACTCTTAATTCTATCAAATTTGATAGTCACAGAAATCTGTATAAAAGGTGTACAAATCCTGAAGGTGACACAAGGCATACACACAAATAACTTCAGGGTAAGTTTTATCTAATAAAGAAGGCACAGATATGTTTCAATCTACCAGAATACAGTAGATTACTACCACTAACTTTTAACCTTCTTAGGGACTTTTTTTTATTGATCAGTTCCCCTTACACCATCTGGCTCACAGGGGGTGCTCCATTAATATTTGTTGAGTGAATAAAGAATGAATGCTAGAGTTCTGTAATATTAGTCTAAGGTCCTGGAGCAAGTGTGCCAAATTTGCCCTCACACCTCCAGAGTCTAGTGCATTTAGCACTCAACAAATGGTCCTTGAACTAAAGTGAGTGAAAACCACACGATGGCTTTACTTTTAAGGCTGCTCATTGTTCTCAGTTTGCTTATCTTTACAATGGAATGTGTCCCCCTTCCTAACTATACAGACCTTGTCAAGGACTGGGTTTTTCAAAAGATTCTTACCTGCTTTAACCTCTTGTGAGCTTAGGTTATATTCATCAGGTGAACTTGAAATCTCAGGTTTCTGTTCACTGGTTTTCCACAGAGATGGCCAGTCCCCCTGGTGAGTTCGCTGACATTGGATCCCTTTCCCACATATTCAGCTATACTGCTAATCATCTACACCTTTCTCTGCTGTAGTTATTGGAAAAACCATATCGATTTCATTTACTCAACCTGTAGGTGAGCAAGATCCAGAATTGTGGGGGTGTAGCGGCGACTGAGAAAGCCACGTTTCTTGCTCTCTGTGGCCCATGACAATGTTTCTACGTGTTTTAAAGACTGGATAATAGGAATGCAATGGTAAATCAAAACAAAACAAAAAAACATTTCTGCTCCTTATCCATACCACAAGATATTAAAGAGATTAAAAACAATGGCACTCGAGTATGTCTTCCCAATGGAGGCCGGAAAGAGCCACAAATAAATATCTGACGTTTGCTGGTCACCACTGAACTATGCCTTCAGTTATTTTCTGGAGATCCAGACTTCCAGTCAATTCCCTCTCTATCTACAAAAGAGGAAGGGGGGAGGGGAGATCCCTTTGGGTCCCAAAAACACAACATCAGGCAAACAAAACGTAGTGAGTTGGAGATCCTATGAGATCGATTTTAATTAACAACGCTACGGTAACAATAGAATGATAACCAACCCGTGGGGGGAGGGAGAGGAATTGGGCGCCAAGGTAGCTAGCTTCCCCGCTCTCCAGAGCACGCTGAGCTACCCGGGGCTCTACTTGCTGAGCTACCCGGGGCTCTATTTGCCTCCAAGGCACTAAAAGGAGAGAAACTTTACCTAGACTCTCCCACCACGCCTCGCTCGCATGGAGCTGCTGCTGCTCCTAGGGTGTGGGCAATCCGGAGAAGGAAGGAGTCTAGTCGCCTGTCTGGCAACAATGACAGTCTTTTAAAAAAAAAAAAAAAAAAAAATGGAGCTCCCTTTCTAATAAGAAAAACCACCAGCTGTGAAAAGTGGAGCCAAATCTGTCCCTCCCGGGCCGCGGCACCTCGGGGGAACATTTGTCCCTGCAGCACCCGTCAAGGCCCGGGGTCCCCTGCAAGTGGCTGCCCCTGGGGCGGAGGGCTCCTTTGGCTCTAAAGTTCGGGCGAGCCGTGGCGAGCCTCGGCGAGCCGGCAGCCCCCCTGAGCGCGCGCGGGCCGGCGAGCTTCTCCTGGAGGCGCAAAAGGCGGCTCTGGCCGGCGCTCCCGGGGCGGTGGGCTCGGCCCGCGCACCGCCCCTGCCCTCTCCCTGCCTGCCAAAGGCCAAGGGTGTTTGACCCTCCGTGGCCCCGGCGGGGTTCCCGCTTCGCAATCGCGCGGGGAGGCGAGAGCGCGGAGTGAACGCGGAATCAGAGAGAGAAAAAAAGACACGTTCTCGGCTGCGCGCGGCGGCCGCCCCGGGGGGCACCCTTCCTCCCTTCCTTCCTTCCAGAAGACCCCTCCACGCTCCCTCGCCGTGGCCACACCCACCCATCGCTTCGGCCGGAGGCGTGAAAATGGAGGGGGTGGGGAAGGCAACGTGCGCCCATGACTCTCGAGGGCGAGGTGGCCCGAGGGGCCACGCGCGGGGTGCGGGGCGCGGAGGCGGCGGGAGCCCGAAAGGCGGGGCCGGCCAGGGAGGAGGTGCGGGGGTCCGGGCCGCGGAGGTTCTGGGGAAGCGGGAGGGGCAGCACCTGAGGAATCCGCCTCCGGCCGGGGTGGCCGCCGCCTCGCTCCGCCCCGGGGAACTGAGCGCGCGACCTGCGCGCCTGCCCGAGAGACGCCAGCCACCGGCGGCGCTAGCACCTCGGCGCAGGGCGGCCGCGGCGAGCGGAGGCGCAGCGCTGGGACCCGGACTGGGGGTGGGGAGACGATCCCCGGCCCAGGCGAGGGCCACCACCCCCTGGTCCTCTGCCCTCGCGCCGCTCCAGGGCCAGGTGAGCGGCTGCGGGGGCGCGGGGACGCGGGGCGCGGGCCGGGCGGCCGGGCGGGAGGTGAGAGGTCGCCAGCCGGGCGCGAGCGCACGCCTCCGCGGGGCCGGGCTGCCCGGCGGCGGGCTGTGGACACTGCCTGCGCGGGCAGCGCGGCGGCGGCGGCGCACTTTTCCTGGGGAGGAGAGGACCGGGGCGGCGGGACGGGGCTGGGAGCGCGAGCGGGTGTGTGCATGTGTGTGTGTATGTGTGTGTGTATGTGTGTGTGTGCGCGCGCGCGCGCGAAGGAAGGCGCCGGTGCCGTCCGGACCCGGACCCGTCCGTCCTCCCCGCCGCCTCGCGTCAGCCCCGGAGAGGACCCAGCCCGGGCGGTCGGAGCCCCGAGGCCGAAGGTCTGTCACCCCAGCCCTCCTCGCTCGCGCGCCTTTGTGGCGGGAGCGAGGAAAGCCCGAGCGAGGGACAGGCAGGGCGGCTGCAGCGCGGCGCGGAGGTGGCGAGGGGCGCGCCCCGCCCGGCCCGGCGCGGCGCGGCGCTCCCGGGGCGGCGAGAGGGGCTCCCGGGGGGCGAGTGCGCGGCCGGCCGGGCGGGCGGGCGGGCGGGCGGCGCGGTGAGCGGACGAGGATGCCGAGAGCTCGCTCCGCGGGGGGAAGTGGGGAGCGTCGCCGGGTCCCTCCTGCTCTTCACTAAATGTCACTGGGTCGCGAGCGCGCGCGTGTCTTCCGGCCATCGCGTCCGGTCCCCGGCGAGGGGCTGAGGACCGCTCGCCCCGGCTCCTGCTCCTGCTCCTGCTCGGAGAGAGGCGCAAACGGCGGCGGTGACAGCTGACCCTGACACCCGCCGGAGCGAAGTGAGGTGTGTGTGTGCCCGGGCCGGCCGCGGGGGTCGCGACGGGGCGGTTTGCTGAATTAAAGTCAGTTGCCCGGGGCGCGCTTCTGAGCTCCGGGAAAAGAGGTCCTGCAGAGAGATCCAGCTCGTGGGCTTTCTCGGCTGCACGGAGCCCACGTGAGCGCCAGAACCGAGGGGGGTGCATCTGCACGGGGACTGCCCCGCGGCGGCCAGAGCCCCGAGAAACTCGCCAGCGCGTCCCATTCCGCCGTGGACGTGGCTGCTTCAAGGTCCTTGCGCACCCCACGCACCCCTCTGTCCCCTGTGCGCAGGATGGGAGCCAGTTTTTAATCTCTGCTTTTCACGCCCTTAGCATCGCCCTCCCCGCCAAAGCTGGGAAATCCTACATAAATTACTCTCTCTCTCTCTTTTTTAAAACTTTTCCATTTAAAAAAATTTTTTTCCATTTAAATATATGGAAGAGGTTTTCCGCACAAGGTTTTTGAATTAAATGGCCCCTCTATACATGTTCTTATACTTTAAATCCTGGAATTCTGCTTTGAATTGTGTGTGTGTGTGTGTGTGTGTGTGTGTGTGTTGGTTCTTTTTCTTGTTGAAAATATATCTATGTGATTTTACAAATGGCCATCCTGGAAACTTATGTAAAAGAGGAAATTTAAAAATAATCGTTTTTTATTGAAAATATTTAGTAGTAGAATTAAACGCACGTGTTTAAAGGGAAACTTTTTACTCGTGTACATTGAAAAGTAGTAATATGCATGGAGTAAAAATTTCTAACTGTGTAAAGGAAGCTCTCTCTCTCTCCCACCCCTTACTCCCAATGCCCTACTCCTCATCCCCAGAGGCCACTGATGTTGTATATCCTTCCCTAAGCTTCCTCTTAAAGTGGAATTACATTATGGACCTAAAAGGAGAGAGGAACTGAGTGTAAGTAAAGGATGAATTATATATATCAATGGTGATAGCTGTTAATTTGATAGGCACTCATGATGACATTAGAACCTTTCATTTGGCCTAGGGAAGAGTTATTACAGCTGAAGACCAGTTAGCGTACTAAAATTCTTAGAGCAAGTGTCCATTAGAAAGCAGAACTACTAAGCTATTATCCCACCTGCACGCCCATCACCAGTGGTTTTTATAGCCTTTGTTGACTTTTTTCTCCACTTTGGAACTCTTTATGAAGTAGAGAATGAGAACGGGAAGTTTATTTTGTCTAGTGCCATAGATAGCTGAAGACATTGGAAGGACAGAGGCATACTTTTGTTAACGTGACAATATAAAAAATTTTAATGGTAAGAGGATATATGAAGGCCAAGTTTAAGATATTTGTTCACATCTTCTAGTTGCAAATCTGGGTTCGCTCTAGTGAAATGAAGTTTCTGTAGGTGTCCTAAGACTGCCTATAGATAACCCAGTTGGACCTGTGGAGTGACAAAATAAATTCCTGATCGGTAGATCCATAAAGAGGAAGTTATAGGTGTTTAAGCTACATTCCTGCTCTTATGATATTGGTATTATTGGAGAACAGCTGCTTTGCTTTTCCACACAATGTCTGTTTTTTGCTGAAAGAGGTCAAACCTTGGGCTGAATGGGTCTCTGTGCATCACCTTGTATGGCTAAGGAGAGTGAATTTTCCTAACAGCTCAGGGTATCATTTTGGGGGAAATTACTCTTCCCAGCATCTTACTTTTCTTTTTTTGTTAAAGTGGTAGTAAAGTTCATGCATCTACTTCAAAGGGACTTGATGTGACTTAATTAGTAATTCTCAAAGGTATTTTAAAAATGAATATCCCTTATAGCTAAGATATTTTAGCTACTTTATACTTATTCACTTAGAGATAATGTTATTAGTAGAAAACTTTTCTAATCTCTAAAATACCTGCAACCTCTGGGGTAATGATTCCTGGATGGGCATAGGGAGGTGCGGAATCATTGCAAGGTTATGACAGGGAAAAAAAATTAGCTTATTTTAGTCATTGTGTATGATCTCAATTAAGGGATTTCAAAAGAATGCTGTAGGTGGTGATTGCAAGTGTCAGTGATGTTAAGATCTCATACTTTAAATCTTAGGTAATTATTGAGTATTATGTAATTATTTTGAATAAGTCTGTAATGTAAATAAATTATAGGGAAGTTTTAGAAATTGTTATTATAACTAGAAATTGTTTAGAACTGAAATAGATTTGTAAGGGTGCTTAGAATAATCTTGATTGACAAAATTTTGACAGAAACAAAGTAAAATTAAGTATTAATAGTGAAATTCTTCTAGAATGGAATAGTTTTTATTTCTCACGTTTTCTTTCTAGTCTTGCCATATGAACATTCATTTTTACAGAAGTCTTGTCATATTGCAGATACATTTTACACTGATTTTTCATAAACGTTTTGCTGTAATTCACTTCATATTATTTGTAATTAGTTTGTTATACCATAATTTATGAGCCCTTCCTCTATTTTGGGATTTCCCCCTTTCCCAGTATTTAAAAAATATATAATGCCCATCCTCATGAATGTAACCTTCTTTTTATTCTTTTAAAAAAACTTCCTTAGGATTGTTGCGCTGGACAGTCAGTATGGTGTGGTTGTAATTGGGTGGGCTTTAAAATAAAGGTTCAAGGTTCAAAACCTAGCTCCATCACTTATTGGCAATATTAGGCAAGTAATTTATATTCTCAGAGCTTTCTAACCTGTAAAATGGGTATAGTAATAACTCTCTATAAAGTTGTTAAAATAAAAAGCTGCAATACATGACAACACATAATAGTAAATGTTAGCACTTATTTTTATTAGGAATTTTTCTGATTTCTGATAATCACCAACTTACTTTCCAAAAGAATTATATAAATTTATTCCTCATTAACAATCTGTGTGGGTGCTTGCTACGTTAAAACATTTATATTATTATGACTAATTTGTGTAGCCAGTGTAAAATTGTATCCCTTTATTTTGAGTTGTGTTTCTTTGGTCTTGTGAGAAGTGAGAGGAACTTTTTCCAGCAGTTTTGCTACAGTTTTCAACGTGGGTTGGTAGATGCTTCATCACCTTAGTCCTTTTGAACTAATCTATAAGATGGGCAGACAGGACAGGTCAGTTACAGAATCACATTTTCTAATTGATTCTTTCAAATTAATTATAGTTTTGTGTTCTCAATCTATAGTAATTTTTGTTATTACTTTTAACCTCAGAAAAGTAGCTGTTAAAATTAATAAAGAATATATAACAATTCTATTTAAGTGGAGATGAAACCCTCTTTTTTCTTTTAAAGGGCTGATTTATAATTAGCATGATTGTGATCACCATCAAGTGGATTTTTACCAGGAATGCTTCTCAAAACTTGGGGGAAAAACCAGAGAAAAAGTGGCATGATTCCTAATCATGTTATCTTTTGGCTACAAATGAATAATGAAGTTATGCCCTCTGACTTGCGTTCTTATATAGTCAAGGTAATTTAGACTACACAAAAGCATGCCCTTGTAACTTCTGGAGTCCCAGCAGCCCTGATATTTCTGGCAAACACACACCCAAAATGGATAACAGCAGCCCTTTGTGCTGCTGAGCCCCAGGAGGGCTCCCTATTGTGTACTCTTCCTTCCCTCCCATTCTTGACTGACTGGCGATAGCAGCTCCTCCAAGTCCAGATGTGAAGCTCCCACAGAGACTCCTCTCTTCTACCCAACTCTGTATTTACCCCTACTGCCCACCCCTGGAGCACATTTGCTTTTGACTTACGTTATAGAGATCGCACTATCTTTTTCAAGGTTGTGGTTTCAGATTTTATTTTTAATTTTTTTCTATGTCGGATGAATGTCCCTATAGTAGAGACGATAGGCATGATTAGCATAGATTAATATGTAATCAGCACTTGATAAATGTTTGTTGCTGGGAACCATACATTACATGGTCTTCTCTGTTACTGGGCATGGTTCTACTGTTATGGGACCAGTCTGGAGAAGCAAGCTCCCCTTGTGTCTTGGATTGCCTATATTACAAGGTTAGACGTTAGGAAATCTGTTTGTTCTGGCTCTTTTAGCTTCTCGTGTGCTTCGGGAAGATTTTTGACTTCTATATCTTACTTTTCTTCTGTAAAATGGGATTAACAATTACTGCTCTGTTTTTTTAACCTTCAGCACAGGATTGTTGTGAAAATAAAATGAAATAATAAATGTGGACATGTTTTGGAAAATTATGTTGTCAAAATTATAATTATCACTATGCTTCCAGGAGTGTCCATATTCTTGAGAAAATCTCATCTTATTGTGGAGCTGTGCTTGGAGTTTGGGATTAGATAAAAATTACTGAGGCCCAATCCGACCTATTCAATCAGAAACTCCAGGGTTGGGGCCTACAGGTCTGCATTTTAACAGCCCTTCTGATGCTCAGAGCGTAGGAAATAACCACTAGAAAAATATTCTTCTGCTAGTTGAATATTAGTTATAAAATAATCCAGACATATCACAGCATCATTTTTGAATGCTAAGTATGAAATGAAAGTAAATTATTATTAGCTGCTCTTTGTCTTTATTTTTTAATATATATTTTTTTATTTCAGAGAGGAAGGGAGAAGGAGAGATAAAAACATCAATGATGAGAGAAAATAATTGTTTGGCTTCCCTCTGAAGGCATCTACTGGGGATTTTGCCCACAACCCAGGCATGTGTCCTGAGCAGGAATCGAATCCTCCTGGTTCATAGGTCGATGCTAACCACTGAGCACACTGACCAGGCTGCTGTTTGTCTTTTAATCTCTCAAAATTTAATTCAGAGTAGGAATTATAAGCAGGTTGCTTGTAGAGGCCAGAGTGAAGCAGGAAACCTATATAATAATAAGGGATAATAAGTTCTGATGGACAAGAAAGTTTGAAGGTGGCAGATTTCTGAGGCTCCACTGATTTATACCCAATGGTAGTGTGGGTCACTGTTGCCAAATTACTTGATTTTGCAACTGGAGCTGGAAATTTGTATTTTTATATGGATTTAAATATTGACAATAAATTTTAAAGAAAACATATGGGCCCAATAAAGCAAATCTGCCTTTCGTTTAATTAACATGGGTGAGAATATTTGCATTTGAATGAGTATGACAAACAAAACAACCTTGTTCAATATCCTATATAATAAAAGCCCAGTGACCATTATGGCATAATGACCAGAATGACCAACGACCAGATGACCAGCCGTTGCTGATGAGCACTGACTCAGACCTTGCTGATAGCCCTACATCCCATTTACCTGCACGCCAGACCCTGAAAGCAGGGAATCCCATTCCTCAAGGAATCAGCTGTTGGTCAGCTTGTTGTCTGCACCCTGACAGCCCAGGTTCCCATTCACCCACATCCCAGACCTTGATAGGAGGGAGGAAGGAGCCAGATATCTGGTTATCTGAATTATTTTCAGTGTGCACAAATTCGTGCACCAGACCACTAGTTATTAATAAATGCGTTTTTCAAATTTCAGGTTATAAAGATTCAATTCTATATAATAAAAGCCTAATATGCAAATTGTCCCCTTGTTGGGGAGTTTGATCAGGAGTTCAACCACTTGCTATGACATGTGCTGACCACCAGGGGGTTGACAACATGGCACTGGCAGCAGTGGAGGTGCTGCTGGCCCTGATAGGCCCCAATGAGAGTGAGACTGTGGCGGGATGGTGGAGCAGGTGAGCAGGTGGTACCAGGCCAAGGCGGGTGCAAGCAGGGCCCAACTGCCCTGCCAATTGACCCGCAGGTGGCAAGCAGTGGTGGCAGCAGGGGGCACTGAGGGAGCTTGAGGAGGCCTGATGACTTAGGCAGAGGGGGGGGGGGTGCTCAGGGGCCCAGGTGCTTCCCAGGGCCCAGAGATCAACTGAGACCTACCCTTCCAATCCAGATACTCATGCTTTGATCACTGGCTAGACTAGAGACGGTACCCGTGCACAAATTTCATGTTCCAGGCCTCTAATAGATTGATAACATCTAGTGTTGGCAACAGGGTAAAGAAGTGGTTATTGTTAAACACTAGAGAATGAAGGCAAATATAGTGGTACCTCGAGATACGAGTGCCCTAACGTACGAGATTTTTGAGATACGAGCCGTTGAGCGAGAGATTTTTGCTTTGAAATACGAGCAACATTTGAGATAGGAGTAATCACGCAGATCGGCCGGCTGCACACGACCCACCAGTTTACCGAGACTCGAGCGTCTCATAGTTTCCCATGCCTCAAGGTTACGGAATGAATTAAACTCGTATCTCAAGGTATCACTGTAATTACAACTTTTCTGTTGTTAACTTTTCTGTATCAGTTATCAAAATTTTAAATATCTATACCTGCCCTGTTCAATGTGGTAATCCCTTGCTACATGTGCTATTTAATTTAACATTTTATACAACTAAAGATTCAGTTTCTCAATTGCACTAGTCATATTTCAAGTGCTAAATAGTGGCGTATGGCTGGTGGCTACCATATTGGACTGTGAAGACACAGAACATTTCCATCATTGGAGAAAGTCCTGTTGGACAGCACTGGTCTAAGCTCTTTGACACAGAAATTTCTCTTCTAAGAATTTGTTAGGAAGAAATAATTAGCAAAGCACAAGGGCATATAATGAAAACATCACCTGGACCATTATTTATAAGAGTAAAAGAATTACAAAGAAGCTAAATACTGTGTGTGTGTGTGTGTGTGTGTGTGTGTGTGTGTGTTTAAATTAGGTTTTAGCAAATATCCATGATATATTGTTAAGTGAAAATATCCTTACTGTAGAGTCATTTGATTTATTTGAGTAGATAGCTTAGGTACTAGAGAACAGGAGAACAATTTTTCTCTCTGACAGATACATATATAAGTATAACAAAGCTTTCCCT
>PVJN01020269.1:0-35709 GCA_004026805.1 Lasiurus borealis | reverse complement strand
CCTGCCAGGCTTCTTCCTACCGGTGGGTCAGGGCACAAACAATTCATTCTGTCCTTTAAAGTAAAGAGGGACTGACTCTGGCAAGAAGGAGCAGAGGGCAAATGAACAGGAAAGTGTTATGAATTGAATAAACTACAGTTGTGATTATTCTCTGAAAAATAACTGACAGCCCTAAACCAAGTCCAATGCAGAGAGACTCGGAAAATTTAGGGTTCTGCACCCAGTGCTCAAGGCACAGCTACTGTTGTCACAGAGATTGAGTGTGCGGACACACATCCAATTGTTCTAATTGTTTGTTGACAACGATTGTAATGGAGAAGAGACATAAATATTAGCCTTGTCTTGTCTAATGGGCATTCCACATCCTTGCTCACCCCTGAGAAATGGAGACCAGAAGGCAAACACTGATTCTGGTGGGCTTCCCTGAACACCAAGACCAGTTACTTAAGAGGTTCTAATCCCCAAAGGAAGTCCCTGCAGCTTTCAACAACCAAATACAGAAGGGAATCATTCATGGGAGATCCCTGGAGGGGTTGCCATCCATCACACACACTTCAAATTGCCTGCTACCTTCAGCTCAAGGAACTCTCTTTGTATTTAGATTAAAGGCCATTGATCTACCTATTTACAATGAATGTGGAAAAGTAGACAGTGCCTCAGGAAAATCCCTGTTGGCTTGTAATAGAAAAAAAAGTGAATAGGAACAAGAGGAAGCTAAGAAGAGAGAGTGCCTATCAGTGATCTCACACCGAACTTGAATGAAAGAAATATCCTAATGGAGGATGTTAAAAACCCATCGGGGAGAGTTTGACAGAGAAGCAGCCCCCACACCCCACCACCAAAGAAAAAATTCGCCTGATTTTGTAGACATGAGTAATTAGTACAGTGGTACCTCGAGATACGAGTGCCCTAACATACGAGACTTTTGAGATACGAGCCATAGAGCGAGCGATTTTGCTTTGAAATACGAGCAACATTTGAGATAGGAGTAATCGCACAGATCGGTCGGCTGCACACAACCCATCAGTTTACCTCTACTCCAGCGTCTCATAGTTTCCCATGCCTCAAGGTTATGGGACAAATTAAACTCATATCTTGAGGTACCACTGTATAGAAGTGTGGGAGGCATGTCTAATCCCTGGAACCTGCATTGGTATCTTCTATGGCAAAGGATGTGATTACTTTTCAGGTCTGGAGAGGAGGAGCTGTCTGGATTATCTGGGTAGGCCCCAAATGAAGTCACACATCTATAATAATAAAAGCGTAACATGCTAATTAGATTCCATGACCTTCTGGATAGAAGCCAGGACTGTGAGGGAAGTTTAGGTCCCTTCCTGGTGCTGGCAGCCTGGGGAAGGAAGGCCTACTCCTGCACGAATTCTGGTCCTCTGGTATCTTTATAAGAGAGAAGCAGAGGGAATTTTGAGAGGGAGAGAAGAGAAGGATGTGCAGATGAAGCCAGGAGAGTTGCAACTACAAGGCCAACAACACCAATGGCTACAGAAGCTGGAAGAGACAAAGACAAATTCCCCCCCCAGAGCATAGGAGGGGAGGGAAGAGCTCAACACTGCTGACGCCTTGATTTCAGACTTCCAGCTTGCAGAACTACAAGAGAATAAATTCCTGTTGTTTCAGGCTGCCCAGTTTTCGGTCATTTGTTATAGCAGCCCTAGGAAACTAAAACAAAAACTAAAATCTACAGTCCTCGAGGACCAATTTAACACACTTCCATTCACACCTCACATTTTAGATTTAGTCATAATAAACATCCTAGGCTTTGGAGTTTAATTTATCAAGAGCTAATATATTTTTTTAAGTTTCACCAGTGTAATTTTTTCCCCCCAAGAACTATAAGTCTAGGTTTCTATTAGAAAGAAAAATGTCAAGGGTAAAGGATTTTTGATCCGGACTTGAGTGTGGTGTTTATGCAGCTGTTAAGTTCTGTGTTATTTACTGTCATTTCAAAGACACAGACAAATGTCAAAAGAGAAGATAGAGACCGATATGAATTCCTGAAGGGAAAAATAAAGTGACAGAGAGAGGAAGAGAATGGTACCTATGTATCAAGAAATAGACTTTAGATCTGTTGACGGTACCTTATGGAGATTATGAACTGTAAATAACAGCTTCATCATTCCCACTCAGGAAATACGGTTCTCCTGGGGAAAGTACTAAGGGGCAGCCATAGCCATTAGTGTACCATCAGACATGATTTACCTTTGGTTTTACCAAGATGGCAATATGCACTAAGCTAGGGGCTTTTTTTTTTCCAATAAGCCCAAAGTACGTTCAGAGGTCAAAATCAAAGTTGCTGGAGGAAAAATTCCCATAAAAGTAATAAAGTTTCTCTGAATTCTACAGATCTCAAAAATAAAATCTAACTTAACATTCTATGATGGGAGTAGTTTGAAAATTACTATCTTGCATCTCAGATTGGTTTAAGTAAACTTTGCCTCTGTGGCCTCAGGAGCTGCCTCACGCTGTCCACCTGGACTAGATTTATAATAGGCTGGGCTGTCGTGAGAGAGTGGCAATTTTCATAACATCCTCTCAATGTTAAGAAGCCAGGCATGTATGCACAGGCTGGCTGCCACATATTTACAAACAATTGGTGTACATAAACAAAAACAGGAAGCAGGTACAAAATAATGAAGCATTTTTTTTTTTACTTTCTTTTGAATTAATCTTTGATTCAGCCTTTCTAGAAATCTGTGCTTATGTGGGTTAATAATGAACATGCTGACTGTAAATAAAAACGAACTACACTATTAGTTTACTGATAATGATAATAAAATATTGTCCCTCATAGATGAGGTTTGGGGCTATTTAATATTTAGTTCCTACTCTGTTTATAATTTTGAGTTTCTACTGATTCATAATCCAGATAAATTTACATTTCACTAATATGAAGAGGGCACCTAATATATGTTGGACACCTATTCTACGGTTTTTCCTTTAGTTCTCGAAATAGCCTGGTACAGCAATTATCTGTATCCTGGTTTTACATGAAAGTCATCCAAACTCTGACATGTAAATTAGCGATTTTAAGTGACAGAGCCAGGGTTCACAATCTAGTTATTTGTACCTAATAAATGGTTTATACCAAATAGCCCAATAGTCCATTCTAACACATTTCTAAAGCTGGGTGGTAGCAAACGTTAACATATTCTTTTAATTATATCTACAACAGTAAAAGGATAAACTAACTACAGGAGAATAAATGGAAGATATTAAATATTATTTAAATGGAATATTAAAATTCCCATTTTATTAGTTTTTAGAAAGTTCTTTTAAAAACGAGCTAGAAAAGTCCTCTATGAGGACAAACATGAATGTTACCCTGTTTAGTTGTAATAGTTTTTCTAATTATTTGACTTTTCTTCCTGTAAAAACATAAGTGCCCTCCAGTTGTCATATAACTTCTAATATTTTCCTGCATTAGAAATGTAATTCCCTACTCCATTGCCTGGTTTGACATGGACGTTCTTTAGCCAGTGATATTTGAGCAAAAGCTTTAAAGGTCATACATATATTACTGATACGTTGTTGTTGTTTTTTTCCTTTCCACATAATGGCATGGCCCAGACAGGAGATAATTCTTCATCTTAAATCTTAAAATGGGAAGGCACAGTGAGCCTAATTACAAATGACTCATAGCTGACAGCAAATAAACTAGCATTGTTGTAAATGAATGAGATTTGGGGGGAAATTTGTTACTGTAGCATAGCTTAACACAAGCTAACTATTATATCTGGTTATTTTTCTGCCTTTTAAACAAATTAATTTTGGTTCTGACCCATGTGACTCAGTGGTGAAGAGTCGACTCATGAACCAAGAGGTCACCGGTTTAACTCCCAGTCAGGGCACATGCCCAATTTGCAGTTTTGATCCCCAGTAGGGGACATGCAGAAAGTAGCCATCAGTGCTTCTATCTCATTGACGATTCTCTCTATTCCCTTCTTCTCTCTCTCTCTCTCTCTCTCTCTCTCTCTCTCTCTCTCTCTCTCTCTAAAAAATCAATAAAAACATATTTTTAAAAAATTAATTTCCACACTATCAAATGACTCTCAATCTAAAATTCAACCAAGTTAGAAACTAAATGTGAGGTTACTTTTAGGCATGAATAAAATGTGTCCCTAAAATGTACCTTCAATGCACTTTTTCTCAAAAGCTACCAGAAAATTTATTCCATTAAGTATATTAAGCAGATATATTTTTTAAAGAAGTAAAAACACATGTGATCCAAGAAAATGTGAAATCTAATACAAAGAGAAATAGGAGGAGAAAAAATCCAAGAGAAATATCAAGATGACAATGTTATTCCAATCACACAAGGACAAATAAGAAAACTCCAGGAAAAATTTCTTCAAAAATATGAAATTGATAGAATACCTAATACATTGAATGTGTTGTATGGAGATTTACAATTGGATAAGAGGTGCAAGTTTAATTTTTAATTAAAAACAAAACAGGAAACTAAGCAAAAGACAAATAACTATTAACTTTAAGGAAAGAAAACATGGTGTAGAGGAAAATAAAAGGAGTTATGGTTCAGTTGTATAGTGTTTACCCTTAATATTAAAATGTAAACACTGAATACTGATCTAACCAGAAGTATAATACAAGTGTATTAGAGAATGCGTGAACAGGGAAGACTATAGTGTACATTTGAGGAGGTGCTAGAGAGAGCTAATGTTTCATAGTGGGGAGTTAATTGATAATATACCTACATCTGAAAATTGATAAACAGAAATATGTATGTGTTATTTATAAATATGTAGGTAAATTCAAAGACATGAATTGAAGAGTTCATAGTTGGTGTTTTGGAGGGGAAAAAAAGGAAGAAAACCAGAATGATATATTATGTGGCAAGCCTTATAGAAAGTACAAAATTAAATCCTTAAATTATATACTTAAATTATATATATATATGGCTAATATGCTAAGTGTCCAACCATCAGACAGGTCACTATGATGCGCACTGACCACCAGGGGGAAGACACTCAATGCAGGAGCTGCCAAGCTGCAGTGACTTGGCAGCGGTGGTTCTTGGGTGATGCACCCTGAAACCAGAGTGGATGGAGCACGATTCCTCATGGGCCCACACCATTCCACCTTTGACAGTGGGTTATATTGGCCCCAAACCTGTTTTACTGCATACCCTGTATGACAGCAACTTTGTAGAGTGTCCTTTTGCACTCTGGGACCCTAGGGGACTGTTGGAGAGCTGGTTTTGGCCCGATCTTGCAGTCCAGGCCGAGGGACCCCACCTGCCAGAGGAACCATGCTCACTCAGCAGACGCTGGGGAGGGGCCATGGGAGGGTGGCTCCAGGGCATGTCTGGCCCATCTTGCCCAGCCCTGCCCCTCTGGCCACCTTCTAGTTAATTTTCTTTCAATGTACAGGAGTTTGTACCCTGGGTCGCTAATTCAATATGAAGAAACAATGATTTAAATAAAAAAAAAAACACTTTCAAATGAAAGGGTTGTATATGAATTAGTTCAGGAGAAAAGGGACAAAGCATTTTCTCTTTCAAAATGTTTCCCTGACTTGTACTTTTATAAATTTAAGCTAGATTTTCAGACCTGAGGACTACCTGCTAAATGTCTATCCTTTCACTTGATCTTAAGCCTCAATGTCAAGTTCCAAAGCTTTACACTTCAGTTTTCTCAGAAAAGAGTAAAATGTTTCTACATGAAAAAAAACAAAACAAAAAAACAGAAGCAAGCACATAGAAGAATCAGACTGAAATATAGCATCTATTAGTCTCCTACTGCTCTTTATCAAAACATGGGATCTTGAAACCCAAGTGAATTTGAAATCCAGCCCCTCTGATACTCCTTTCTTTTGGATTCATTTTTCTCTCTGCTTCTAGTGTGTTGCCAACCAGCAGGGGCTGGGCAGGTGGTGTGTCCCTCCTGCCCAGATAGCCATTCAATAGCTGGGTTCCATACTGAATGACAAATTAAAAATCAGCACTCTGGAAATTAATTTTGACCACTGGAAGCAGGGTTCCCTTTGGAGTCTGCATGTGTATATGTAAATGTGAACATAGCTGGCTGGAAGGCAGCTAACACGGTTTGAATCAAACTTTTGTGTGTCTGAGTCTCTATCAGCCTTTTTATAAAACACATATTTGAAAAGCTGCTCTTTGATTTCCAAGCCTTGCAAATCCCACAAAGAGATTATCATCAAATAAGCAGCAGTATCTTAAATGACGCTATCTGCAAATGAACACATGAACACACACACACACACACACACACACACACACACACACACACACATACACACACGGATGCACTCATTTACACACATTCATCAGAGCAACAAATTTATATAGAATAAGAAAACTTCATGTCTTCTTCCAGTGACCTATAGACTCACAAGTTGTCTTAAAATAAGGTGCTATGTACATGCTTTGAGCAACCATTTTCTTGCAAAAGACCTTGCTTCCCTCAAAAAAGCCATAGTTCAAAAGACTGAGAACAAGAAATCTTTTGTCAGCCATTCTGATGAAGTCTGTGGGCTGAAATGGCAAATTTTGATCCTCTTCATGAACACGACTTTATCTAAAATGTGGTCTATTACTCTTTAATTTCTGGCATTTGTCAGAAAGAACATCCAGCATGAAAAACCTAGGACATAAACCTGTACATTGAAGAGGTGAGAGAGGAGGGCCTCTGAGAAGGCAGCCCCATGCAGATGGTTAGGTATGGTGAGGACCACCCAGCCTCCCGACCTCTGGCCCACTCCCATGGTTGACAGTGGAATGAACTGTTCAGAACAAGAATCCATTTGATGAGAGTAAGGAAAATGCCAGAAAGCAAAACGATCTCTGATTCTCAGACAGCAAACTTCCTTTTCATGTGATGTACAGAAAAAAGCTGCCTTGTTTTTCAAGGAAAATTCTTTAAAAAAAAAAAAAAGGAAAAGGAAAAGGAAAGAGAGAAAGAGTTAGAGTTAGGTAAAGAAAGCAATCTGCAAAATTGGCCCAAAGAGAGAATCAAGCTTATACCTACGTCTACCTTATTTTAAAAAAGCACTAATTACAAGATGTTAGTTGAGTATTCAGTGATATTAGAAAGGGGACTGGTGAGGGGGAAATTGGCATGTACACTTCAATCAGAGATATCTCTGCCATCCTTCTCATCCACACAGTGCTTCCTTAAGTACCATTTTTCTAAGGTAACTAACTTCCCACTAGAGTAAATTGAAGAAAATAAAAAGGAAGTTTATTCCTAGAGAACATTTCCTTAGCTTTGACATTTTTTTTTTCTGTCATGGTTTCCCCCTTTCTTTATTACCCTACTTATCTGGTGTAATTATGACACAAGTTTAGGAATTGTAAATGCACAGATATCTTTACAATTGAGCAACATAATCTTGGACTGTGTTCTGGGTAGGGAGGATACAGGCACACATTCCAACATTAATCCTTTAAACTGCTATGAATATAATCAACCAAACTATCTCTTTCAGTCCTTTTCTGCTTGACTTCATTATAGAATTTCAAATTTCATCTCACAGCCCCTTTATTTGCAAATTCTATATTTGCTTCTGAGTAACCTAAATCATTGCAGCAAATGTATTTCCAAAAAGCATAGTCTATAGCTGAACTGAGGACGAGAGGTAGATCCAAGCACGGCCACCTTCCATGAAACTCTGGGGGCTGAAACTACTTTCATGTCCTGCCAATATCCAATGCTATTTATACGATCATAATGGAGAGAGAATCTTCTGAAAACCACATAGCCAGAAAACAAATCCTAGAAAAACCAGGCCATGTCAAGATGGGGGAAAAAAAATCTGTGATAGACTTGCTTCTCTTCTGTGCCAGATAATCTCCCTGAAAAACTAGTATCTGGCAACATGGGCCCAGGTGCTTTCTCTCTGCTGCTTTTCCTTTGTCACTCCAACGAAAGCCTGGGCGCCACTGCCAAGGATCGTCACCTCATTTATCAAGGTAACGTTCTGTGAGCACCGAGAGTATTAGGTATAGAAAGCAATTATTAAACTTTGCCAAAGAGAGAGCCAAGTTTATACCCACCTTTTTTCCACTTGAAACTCTCTTCCGTTCTGTTTCTTTGTTCCCTGGGTAACCACAGTCCTTATAGTCTATGGTCCAAAGCCACTCTTCCATTTTAGGGAATAAACATTCTTTAGGTTAACCACTAAGCCCAGTTTCTTTTTGAACCCTCATGTTATGACCATCTGGATTACTAGTAGGACTACTTGTGCTGACACACAACTCCATGCTTTTCCACTTGAGGCTTTAATCAAGGCCAGCATATTCTTCAGAGATTAAATACACACATGCACATCCATAGCTCTAGCAGGTGACTCCATGCCCTTGTTCGTTAACAGGCCAAGTATATTTTTTATTTTTCCTCTCAGGAGGAGAATCATGTCATCTGGCTCCCCATCCAGCCTCTATAAAGTTGCAGTTACATGCCCACTTTGCCAGCTAATTATTTCTTCTAAAAATAGCATAATGATTAGCATCTTGCCAAACCTAATTGTAGGTTGGTTCCTAGGTAATCTATTACATTGGACATATACTTAAGTTCAAAGTGGTTTCTAAGGCGGATTCAGGTCACAGTTCCCATGTCAGCATCCTTTTTTTTTCTGACATTCTTTCACATGACAAGTGACACTTTCCCTCTAACATTTATTCCAAACCTGTTAGACAGTCTATGGAGATGAGCAGATAGATTAATAACAAAAAGTCCATGCACCGCTCCCTGCTGATTTACAATCCTTAAGGATATCCCTATCTTATGACTCAGTCACTAACATCTCTGCTTCCTTTGGCAGTTAATGACAGTGGTGGATAGGTAAGAAGCTGCTAATAAGTCAGAAATGGGTTTTATTTAAAACTCCAGTCTGTGCCTTTGCATTTTTGGAGTTTCTGGAATAAAATTAGGTAACCTAATTTGCACATTCTTTCAATGCTTTCCACCTGAGTCTCTGCACTTCCTTGGCATTCTGCTGAATATGCTCCTCAGAAAGAATTCAAGGCTTTCCTGGCATAATTTTGATGAATAGGGCCCTATGAGGCTTAATAAGAGGCACCAAAATGGATGGGTACCTGGGGGAAAAACAGGTCTGTGTTGATGGATGTCTTTCCCAGGGGGTGGGGCACTACTGAGATGCAGTGTTTCCAGCAAGAGGTAACACGACAAGATAATTCCAGGCAGCTCATGCAAGACAGGATGTGCAGTGTATTTTCTTAGCCGCAACGAGTGTGCAGAAGGAATCAGATAAGCATCTGTTTCACAGGGTGTCAAAGAAATATACAGCAGAGAAAAAATGTACCAGCCCAGAAAGGATCTGCATGGAAGGGAAATGGGAAATCGCCTTCATCAAGCCAAATAATGGTCCAAGGTGAGCTTTATCGATTCATTCATAATCCTACTGAATTCCCATCAGGATGTTAACTTTTGGTATTTCAGTTTATTGTTTAATAAAACAAAATCGGGTTTTGCTAATCTTCAGGTTCAGTGAAAGCTAAGGCTGCAAACTATTACAGCAACTATCCTATCTAATACAAAAGTGATATGCAAATTGACCATCACTCCAACACAGGATGGCTTTCCCCATGTGGACACAAGATGGCTGCCACAAGATGGCCTGCAGGGGAAGGCAGTTAGGGCTGATGAGGCTGGCAGAGGACTGAAGTTGGGGGCAACCTGGCCTGCAGGGAAGGACAGTTGTGGGAGGACCCACGCCTGCAGGGGAGAGCAGTTGAGGGGACCAGGCCTTCAGGGAAGGGAAGGGTAGCTAAGGGTGACCAGGCCTGCAGGGGAGGGCAGTTAGGGGAAATCAGGCTGGCAGAGGAGCAGTTAGACATCAATCAGGCTGGCAGGGGAATGGTTAGAGGGTGATCAGGCTGGCGGGCAGAAGAGATTAGGGGCAATCAGGCAGGCAGGCAGGCAGGCAAGCAAGCAGTTGGGAGCTAGCAGTCCTGGATTGTGAGAGGGATGTCTGCCCATTTAAGCCTAATCCTACTGGGGTTGGACATCCCAGATTGGAGAGGGTGCAGGCTGGGCTGAGGGACACCCCCCCCCCCCCCATAGACATCCTTAACACTGCTCTGGAGGTGGGAAAGGCTCCCACCACCATCACTGCACTGGCCAACCAGGAAGGCAGCTCTTGCATTGAGCATATGCTTCCTGGTGGTCAGTGCACATCATAGTGACCAGTCACTCCGCCATTCGGTTGATTTGCATATTAACCTTTTATTAAATAGGATTTTTACATTTTCAATTACATTTGGCATACAATATTATGTGTACAACATGGCAATTAGACATTTATATAACTTACCAAATGACCACCCATTAGTCTAATAGAAACCCTATAATATAAAACAGACTGTTGCAGGCTCCTTTAATATCAATTTATCATAAATAACAATGTAAATGAGGAGGATCTTGGTCTTCTCCACCTCTCTACGTATAAAAGAATCTCTTCTCATGGAACTCACTTTCAAAAACTCCGACTGCTCCAAAAGCTAAAGTATATCTTTGTAGAATCTCCCGAAGAAGTAAACTAACAGTGACTCCCAAGTTTCTTTCATCTGGATCTGAAATCCTACAAACAGGAAGAAAAAGCACAACGAAGGATCACAGATGGAAGAAGGACATATGTCAGCAGAAAAACTATTTTGGAAGGCTACTTGGTGTATATTAGTGGCAAACACATCTTAAAGGGCAAATCACTGCCTATAGTTACCTCATCTGAAGAGAGAAAATCCTTCATAATCTCCATGCATTATGCATGAGGAGCAAACAATATGCTGCCTGCAGGAGTTACTTCTACTCACACCACTGCTCTCCCCTTTTGGAACCGTGTCTACATATCTAATATAAAGGTTGTCCAGTTACCATAGGAACTAGGGATTTGATAGGTATGCCTACATGGATGGTAAATTTTAATCACTTTCACAGAAGTTAGCATATATTGATAAAAGTTGTTTTGCCTATAGGAGAGTGCTACTTTAAACTATAAGCACCACCAAAATAAATAAATTAATACTTCAACATCATTTCTTATCTATTACTTTTACTGAGTAATTTTATAAGATAGGCATTCTAGACTTTGTGGATTCAAACTGGGGAATATGATCCCTGTCACTAAAAAATTCACTGTTCTGGAGTTCTTGTGTGTACATTATAACTCAGTGCTATGGGTATAGTCAGCCTGCTATGGAAAATTTTCTGTAAGCCTGCAAGGAATGATAGAATTGTATTCACAAAAGAATTCAAAGAATATTTTAGAGAAACTCATTTCTAAAAGATAAAGGGAGGTTATTATAGACTGAATTGTGTCTCCCCCACCCACCAAACCATGAAGATAGGGTCTTTAGGGAGGTAGTTAAAAGAAGTCATAAAAGTAGAATTAGTCTCTCTCTCTTTCTCTATCTATCTATCTATCTATCTATCTATCTATCTATATATGATTAAATGTCTGTCCTTCCTTCTGACTGGTAGCTATGATGCACAATGATCACCAGGAAGCAGATACTCAATACAGGAGCTGACATGATGTGCACTGGCTATTTAAAAATAAACGATGCCACGGACCTGGTACCAACAAACCAACACTTAGCTTCTCCCAAGTGGGACACAGGCCTTGGCACCACCCCAGAATGACACCCCACCAAATCACTGCCAACATTGCCAAGACTCCATGGCTCAAAATGTGGCCCACAGCCCAGCCCAGAAATGCTCACTGTGGGTGCCAGGTAATGATGTCACGTAGCAATGACTGGCTTCTTCTTCCTGGCAACTAACCTCCTTGGAGTTTCTTCAACCCAGGAACCTGAGTTGCTTTATGGCCAGGTGCAAACATTTTACAGTTTAACCAAATGTTTGTGAAGCATTTTCCCCTTGCCTGATCTCGTTTTATCTTGACACAAGTCCTGGAGTAGGTCTATAGGAGACTCAGTAGAATCCTACTTTTTTTTTTTTTCATTTGACAGAAAATGGAGATTTAGAAAGTTTAGAAACTTGACTCAACTGAAAAGAAGTTAGAAATGGTGGACCTTGAAAATGACTTCAGGTTTTTCTCACTGTGCAGAATATAGTCAAACACTGCTGCAGTTAATTATGTTATACTTTGTTCTCCCTGTATGATCTACAATAATAATCTGCTTTATGTTGATATTTATTTCCATGTTACTGACAATTACCTGAAAGAGAAGTTGGGATGCTTCACTGAGTTGGAAAAAGTTTAGCTAAATCAGAAAGTAGGTCTAGTTAAGCAACTTTATCTATATACTAGAGACCCAGTGCACAAAATTCATGCAAGGGTATGTCCATGTACCAGGACACTAGTGTCCTTATAAGAAAAGAAAGAGACACCGTGAGTACATACATACAGAGGAAACAAAACTCAACATTCAAGGACATAACAAGAAGGTAGCCATCTACAGACCAAGCAGTGACACTTTAGAAATCAGTGCTATGAGGACCTTGACCTTGGATCTCCAGACTCCAGAACTGCAAGAAAAGAAACTCCTGTTATTTAGGCTGTCCAGTCTGTGGGATTTTGTTGTTTTTTATGGCAGCCCAAGCAAAATAATACAAAGACTCATAAGCAAAGAACAAAGAGTGGATTTAGAAGACGTGGAGAAGAAAACTTATAAAAAAGACAGTATTTTCTTTTTTTATTAAATTTATTGGGTGACATTGGTTAATAAGATTATATAGGTATCAAGTATACATTTCTATGATACATGATCTATATATTGCAGTGGTCAACAAACCACGGCTCACAAGCCACATGTAGCTCTTTGGCCCCTTGTGTGTGGCCTGAGTGAGTCTATTTTGAAGAAGTGGCATTAGGAGAAGTTTAAAAAATTTGGCTCTCAAAAGAAATTTCAATGGTTTTACTGTTGATATTTGGCTCTGTTTATTAATGAGTTTGCCAACCATTGGTATAGTGCATTGTGTGTCCTCCATCAAAAGTCAAATCATCTTCTATCACCATATATTTGACCCCCTTTATCCTTCATCATTCCCTCCTCTTTCTTCTGGTAACCAGCATACTGTTGTCTGTGTCTTATGAGTTTTGTTTGTTTTTCTTGTTTGTTATTTGTTGCTTTCAGTTTCGTATCCCACATGAGTGGAATCTTACGGCTCTTAACTTTTTCTGTCTGATTTATTTCACTTAGTTTGCTATTCTCTATAGTGTCACAAATGGCAGTATTTCATCTTTTTTTATGTCTCAGTAGTATTACATTGTACATTTATACCATATCTTCTTTATCCCCTTATCTATCGAAGGACAATTTGTTTCCATGTCTTGGCCACTGTGACTTATTCTGCAGTAACACAAGGGAGCATATATCTTGGCAAATAAATGTTTTCAAATTTTTCAGATAGATACTCAGAAGAGGGGTTGCTGGGAATTCAGTGTATGGTGAAAAGTTTAGTGAGCCTCTCAGGAGCCCAGGGGAAAGGAAGCAAGTATAAAAAGAGAAAAGATTACCGAGCCTTAACTGGTTTGACTCAGTGGATAAAGTGTCGGCCTGTGGACTAAAGGGTCCCAGGTTCGATTCCAGTCAAGGGCATGTACCTTGGTTGCGGGCACATCTCCAATGAGGTGTGTGCAAGAGGCAGCTGATTGATGTTCCTCTCTCATTGATGTTTCTAACTATCTCTCTTCCTTCCTCTCTGTAAACAAAATATATTTAAAAAAAAAGATTACTAAAATGGTTTGAGAAGGGTTTTGAATGTTAAATATACTGCTACTATTTGTGTTATGATAGGGATCCCAAAGAAATGTTAATTAGAATAGGAACATAATTATTTTTAATAGATTCTTCCCAACTATGTCCTAATGATACAATGGGCATCAAGGTGGAATGCAATGTAAGGAGACAGAATGAGGGGCTGGATTGAAACATGTAGAATAAATCAGGTGGGAAGTGATGAAGGCATAAATGAAGCTAAAAAGTGGGGAGAGAGACAACAGAGTTATTGTGATTTGTGCATTTTTGTCTGAGTTATAATTAGTATGTAAAGGGATTATGGAGCACTGATAACAATGTTAGCTCAATCAGAGGGAGAATTATGTGTAGGCCACAAGCTAAAATTATACTTTAGCAATGAATTTATTCATAATTTGGTCTTTTATGTCTTTTGGTATGGACACTTAAAAGTTCTTCCTTGTTGGAATTTGTTGAATTTTAAAATATTAATATCATGTCTTTTGTCAAATTTAGGGGTTTTCCAGCCATGATTTTCAAATATTTTATTTGCTAAGTCCTGTGGCCTATAGCCCCCTCACTTGGGTATGGTGGAGTGAGAGGGTCTCATTGTGCCCCTATTTGCTGACTCTACTTATATTTCAAGAATGAAAACAAGTGCAACTTCCTCTCAGCCATGCCTGTTTACTTAATTGGTATGAAGAGATTTCCATCTATGACTCCATATATGAACTTGGGCTTGTGATGCTTCCTTTTAATTTAATTTATCTTTCCATTTGATTGCTCTTAAAAATGTGTCTTTGTCTGTTTAGTGTATCATGATATTTAGGTATAGGTTTCTTATTTCTACTTCTTAGGATTTTTAAGTCTCCAAATCTAAGGATTAGAATTTTTAATCAATTCTTAAATATCCCTGCCTTTTCTCTCTTGGAATATTGCATGAACTCCCAAGCATTTGGCTTGAGACATTAAGTTTTCATCAGTTGAGGTTTTAACAGTGAGTTTATGGTGTTAAAGAATCCAGTTTTAATATACAAATATCCAACTGACAGCTATAAGATTTCATTTCAGAATGGAGGTTAGAGACTTACCTATAGATTTGATATAGTCAAATTGGACTCCATCTAAGTTACCAGCACTTCACACAGGTAAAACTGTGATTAAAGGGCAGAGAAGCAAGAGCCAAAAGATTAAGATAATACATGGAGAAGAGTCAGTAATATATGAGGTACAGGAGATAGCAAGAGCATAGAAGACAAACCTAAATGCAGAAAGCGTTCAAAATAATAAAAACTGTACACAACTCAAGTAGAAATTTCAACCAAATATTTATTATTGAATTTAGGCGTCAATATTATTTTCCTGAGATCAAGGACATTGATAATCAGAAGATTGAAAAAGAGACATGTTTCCCTCTGCACAATTAGTTGTTGTCTTAAAGAACAACAAAAATAGATTAAAAACTTAAGAAGAGGAATTGTAATAGACATACAATCAGGAAAATGGGTAATTGACCAGAGAAAAGGAAAACAATTCCTGAGTTTTGTCATGCGATTCTCAAATCTCCAGAATCACATGGAGAACTTGTCAAAACAATTTGCTAGACGTATCCCCAGAGAATCTAGCATAGTAGTACTGAAATTAGATCTGAGAAATTACACATCTAAAATGTTCCCAGTTGATATTGATGCTGCTGGTTTATGGACCACATTTGCTGTTATTAAAAAAAAAGGAGAGGAGGTAAAAAAAAAAAAAGTGTTTCTAACCCAGGAAATTTTTCTGCAGAGCTCTTTAAAGTATGTAATTTTATTAGATTAATTTATGTGGCAAAATTTCATGATCTTTACATGTTTATTTCATGAATTGGCCAAATACCTTGACTTTGTTCGGGTTCTTTCCTGAGTCTCAAATGCCCTTGCCTCTGGAACCCAATGGTAATTCTACACCATCCTTCTTAGCACCTGCTCAAGTGCACCTTTTTGCAGGAAGGATTTTCTTTATCTTTGGAATTATCTAAGCTTTGATTTTTGCACCATAACTTACAGGCACTCATATTTCATTCTTAGTATTTTGTTAGGTGTCCAGGTGCCTGGATACCCAAACTTCTAGACTGTACTAGTAAGCTTCTTGAGGACAGAGACTGTCCTATTTCCTGTAATATTAAGTGCAATGTCTGGGAGAGAGTGTTGCCCAATATTCTCCCTGGGATGGAATAATTGGCTTTCTACCCTAACACTCTGCTTTAGTTGCTATGAAATATCCAGCAGGACAGGAAGGGAACATTAAATCAGATAACATCAGAACAAAGTTTTGCTTTAAATGATTTGCCTTTCTCCCTTGACAGCAGCCCTTATTAAAATAACATTAGCTAAAAATATTCATAGGCCTAAGTAATTATGATAACGTTTCTCTGCATTTTTATAGTTTTTTCAATTCTAAAAATTCATAGTACACAGGTCTCTGCTCAGGAGGAAGGAAACACATTGAAAGGGTCTTAAACTTCTCATTCCTGGCAGTGAGCAGACTCTGTCTCCTATCATATTCCTAAGCCCATTAGTATGGCTGCAGTCTGAGCTCGGGTTTCTGTGTTTGATGTCCTCGCAGAACCCATTCGGGCATGGATTCAAAAGAGAAATTTCAATTAGTTCCCCTCAGAGGTTTAAATGCTGTTGTTCCTCACTGGATGCTCTCATCTTTAACAGGTGATTAAGGTCCTAATGGACTTACACGATTTTCAGTCTGTTCCAACCAATTATGGTTCTGAAGAAAAAGCCAAAAAAGAAAAAGTAAAAAAGGAAATGAACAGGAAAATGGGAGGCAGGAAAAGGTTTCTTACAGGAATTCTGCAGAACTTTCTCAAGGTGAAAGGATCTCTTTGCTGCAATGCTTCTCGGGAGCTCTCAGACTTTACACCCTGGGTGCGTTGCAGCCACAAAAATGCTCCGGCCCCCTTTCCATCAATCTTGTTTCTGTGTTTTCAGATCCCATCAGGGTGTATAGTGCACATTGAGGTGCTTGCCCACAAGTACACATCGTGGGCTTTTTATTACTGTGGGTTAGTAAAGAATATAATATTGTAAAGAATATAATATTGTAAAGAATATAACTAGGTATGTCCTCAGTTCCTGACCCCATTTGATAACCCTGTGAATTTCCAGAAGGATGGATCTATTTTTGTTATGCTAATGAATGACCCAAGATGTGCCCTAGATGCCAGATGAGGGCTAGTCACCAGAAAAACCAACTATTTGATTAGAGGGTTGGTAGAGACCAGCCCTACCACCAGGAAGGAGGAGAAGGGAAAACCTGAGTTCAATCACATAGCCAATGATTTAATCAATCATGCCTATATCATATAATATAACACCAATAAAACTTCTGGGCACTGAAGCTCGTTGGAGCTTTCTGATTGGTGAACACTAATATGTTGGGAGGGTGCCATGTCTTGATTCACAGGGAGAAGGCTTAGGAGGTAACAATTCTGATTCCAGTTCCAATTATGATTCCAGTCCCAATGAGTGCATGTATGTGTGATTTTCCCACACCAAGCAATTCTCTGACACCTGCTTGATGTCCTATAATTCAACTCAATTCTTTCACTATCCAAAGATATCATTGGATTCCACAGATTAAGAACTCAGTCCAACAAGACTGCTTCCCGCTTCAGATCCATTTGTGAGCAAGTCCAGGTTGTTACCTGTGCTTCTGATTAACTGGTGATAAAGCAGAGGTTTCCATGACTCCCTCCTTGAGTTCAATTAATTTGCTAGAGTGCCTCACAGCACTCGAGAAAACATTTTACCTATTAGATTAATGGTTTCTTATTAAAAGACACAATATGATAACAGCCATATGGAAGAGTTGCATAGGGCAATGTGTGTTTGAAGGGGCACAGGGCTGGGCCATACCCTCTCCAAACACTCTCCCCAAATCTCTACATGTTCACTAATCCAGAAAATCTCTGAACCCTCTTTTGGGAGTTTTATGAAGCTTTCATTACATAGTGTTATGAAGCTTTCATTACATTTCATTACATAGATTGATTAAGTAATGGATCATTGGTGATTTATTCAACCTGCAGCTGCTGTCCTCTCCCCAAATGTGTGAGCTAGGATTGAAAGTTCCAACACCCTAATCACATGGTTGGGTCTCCTGCAACCAGCATCCATTCTTAGGTACCTCCCAAAAGCCACCTAATTATCATAACAAAAGACACCTTTATTGCTCTCAACACAGGAAGTTCCAATTGTGCCAAAAAGGGGATGAAAACCAAATATGTATTTCTTATTATAAATCACAATATCACAAAAGGTCCGTTCCCCAAATGTCACCTTAAGTACACTCTTTATAATAAGACTGTCATAGTGAGCTCTGTGAGTCATTCTAGGGAAAATCAAACCTAAAGTTTTTGTAGAATCCCTGAATTTATGCTGATGAGCTGTGGCTCCACTTGTGTCTGGCATCTCAAAGGAGTTCAGTTTTGTGGAGGACTGAGCCTTATCTTGTGGGATCCGCACTGACTCCCAGTGGTTGGCAAGACAAGTACACCGCAGGGCCCTCCAGTTGGGGTTGAAACAGAACAAGGATACAGTGAGGGTTTGGCTAACTTTTTTTCAAGCTCCCTCTCTTCTCCACAGCCAAGGACAGGACTGCTGCCAGGGCATTTTAGGGGAGCAGTGCCCAGGGGGTCATGCCCATTTGTTCTGCACAGCCCAGCCCAGCCCAGCAGCTAGAAATTGAATGGAATTAGGGTAAAGTCCTGCTTGCTATAACTCACACTGCCCATAAATCATCAGACAATTCTTTGAGAGCCTCTTTCCAGTTCATTTTCTCACCAAGCACAGGGGTTTTCTCTAACTCAGCTGAGGGGACCCGCTGCATCACAATCACCCTGGGCGCTGGGTGGGAACACAGACTGCAGACACCTCTCTAAGAATTGCTGGATCTTAATGGAAGATGGAGAGATGAGCAGAAATTAACATTTTATACAAACTACTGAATTGACTCTGATATACACTGAACTTTGAAAAACTTCTCTGTGCTCCTGAGAGTCTCAGCAAGGCTGCCAGACAAACCCTGGTTCCTATGAGATGCCGAACCAGAACCATGTGATACTTTTTATTTCTCTTTGGTCAGGATCTTGGTTTTAAAATTAGAACCATTAGCAGGAAAGGGATTTATTTTTAAGTGTCCAAAATAACAAAATGTTGATCTGATTATAAATTAGTTTGACATTGAATAACAGCCTATGTTTAGTGGAGTTTTGGGCCTCTGATTGAGTCTGCCATGGGTACTTGTCCATACAGGTTTAGGCAGACGAGCCAAATAGGTAATAATTTAGCATGCCACTTCAAGGGACCACAAGATAGATACTTAAAGAACCTTAAGTTACACATGTATCTACATAGCTTCAGCTTAACGCTTTGATTTTTTTTTGTAACTTTTAAATGCCAGGGAGAGGATACTGTGAAAGTGAAGTAACTAGTCTTTTATGAAAAATACCTTAAGACTGCACAGTGGTGGGGAAGGAAGGTATCTAGATTTGAAGGCATAGGAAACCAATCATCAGGGAAGGAAGAGCCAAGAAGTAAGAGGCTGGGGGGAATGGAACAAAAAGAAAATAGGTGGCCAAAGAAGTCTCAATATTTGATTTCAAAAAGCACTCATTATTATCAGAATCATTTTTTAGTTTGGTTTAAGTAAGAATGAGATAAAAAACAAATTCCATTTAGAGTATTTAATTTGAAAAAAAAAATTTCCTGTACTATCCAAAACAAGTCAAGTGTGTTCTTTATTATAACTTTCTTTAAAAATATATTTTATTGATTTTTTTACAGAGGGATAGTTAGAAACATTGATGAGAGACATTGATCAGCTGCTTCCTCCATGCCCCCTACTGGGATGTGCCCGCAACCAAGGTGCATGCCCTTGACTGGAATAGAACCTGGGACCCTTCAGTCTGCAGGCTGATGCTCTATCCACTGAGCCAAACCGGTTTCGGCTCTATTATGACTTTAATTTAGCTTCACACTAAAGGTCCCAGTGAAGTACAACAAGGCAAAAAAAGAAAAAAGAAAATAAGTAAAATGTGCAAGAATTATAATAATCTGAAAGAATGCAAACCTGTCATTATTTGTAGAAAACATGGTTGTTTAGAAAAGCAAATTATTTGAATTGCTAAAAGATTTTAGCAAGGTACCTGGAAGTAAAATCAATATATTAAAAAATCAATTATAAAGACAGTGCTCAGGGAAAAAGTTTACAATCACAGTATGTGTTAAAGGGACAGTAGCCAATTGAAAGAGCTCCCCACGGCCAAAGATGGAACAATTTAGCATCAATATAAATAAAGTAGTATTGAATTATAAATTAAATATCCGTGAGTCCACATGATATAAATAAGTTATGCAATAAATAAACAAATGAGGAAGAAGAGACAGTCCCCTGTGCAGAATTCCAAATAATTTGTGATTCAACCCTCAAGAAGGCAGAGCATGACTCTCCACTTTTCAGGCCTGGGCTGGGCATAGTGACTTCCCTTTAAGGGTACAGTATGGGAAGTGACATGAGAGAGTGATTTTCCAGGTGAAATCTGACAAACGCTACTTCAGCCAGGCAATCACTATGTACTCTCAAAAAAATAGAATAAAAATGGCACGCCGCTTCTATGGTCTTCCTCCTAAAAACCTATAATCATGAGGAAAATCACCAGACGAGTCCCCACAAGGGGTTCTACAACATACCTAACCAGTACTTTTCAAAACTGTCAAGGCC
Organism: Lasiurus borealis; assembly: GCA_004026805.1. Classification (NCBI taxonomy): domain Eukaryota; kingdom Metazoa; phylum Chordata; class Mammalia; order Chiroptera; family Vespertilionidae; genus Lasiurus; species Lasiurus borealis. The sequence continues at coordinate 15,218 of PVJN01020269.1, read as the reverse complement.
ATCGGATCAAGGAAAGCCCTAGAAACTGTCAGAGCCAATGGAAGCTAAGGAGAGATGGAAACTGAATGTAATGTGGTATCCTGGTGGCATCCTGGAACAAAGGGCATTAGGTAAAAACTAAAGGAATTTGGATAAAGTATATGCCTTAATAATACAGTGGCACCTCGAGATACGAGTACCCTAACATATGAGATTTTTGAGATACGAGCCGTTGAGCGAAGGTACCACTGTATTATTAAGGCATATACTTTATCATATGCCTTAATATGATAAAGGCATATACTTTATCATATGCCTTAATATCATATGCCTTAATATGATGTATAATGTGTATCACAAACACATTATATTAACATAAGAAATTATAAGAATAGTGGAAACTGAGTACAAAATCTAGGGAGACCCTGTACTACCTTTACAATTTTTCGGTAAACTAACACTGTTGTAAAACATGAAGTTTATTTTAAAAGTATAAAAAATCAGTTGCAGTTCATTGCATGCTCAAAAGAAAATATTTATAAAAGTAATTATTAATCCTAGCTTCAAGTAAAATAAAAGTAAAGTGCCAAGGAATTAATAATATATGTACAAAACTTGTATGGAGAAAATTAAACTGAAGAAAAAAATTTCAGACTTAAATAGAAAAACCATAACACAGGCATGGTCTGAAAATTAATAAGAGAAAGGCAATAGCCTAAGGATGTAAATTCTCACCAAATTGCTCTGGTGATATGATGCAGCTCTAATCAAAATACCAACAGATTTTGAGCGAATTTGACAAGCTGATTTTAAAATTTATAAAGAAGATCAAAGATAGAGGATGAGAAAAACATTGCTTAAGAAGAGGAAAGTAATTGGATTGGGTTTACCAGATAACAAGTATTACTATAAGCTGTAAAAATGAAGATAGTATAGTACCATTACAGAAATGGATGAACTGAAAAAAAAAAAGAGAGAGAGAGCTCAGAAGCACATCCATACATATGTGTAGATGAGATTTATATAGATCTTTCATTGCAGAGCCTTGAGAAAACAAATGGATTGAAAATAAATAAATCTGGAACAACCAGTTATTTACACAGAAAAAAACATGAATTAATTAGACCCCTCTATAACAGCATAAGCCAAAATCAACTCTAGCTGGGTTAAATATGTAAATACAAAAGGCAAAACTATAAAACTTTGAGCAAAATCTTTTCATTACTTTGGATTTAGAAAGATTGCCTTTGTGTACAAAGCATAAAGGAAAGATTGACAAATATGAATATATTAAAGTTGAGAACTTCCATACATCAGAAATCCCCATAAGTAAGTGGAAACACTATGTTAGCTGGAAGAAGTTGTTTGCAGTAGTTTAAATGGCAATATTTAATGTCCTGAATGTAAAAGAGGCCCACAAATTGAGAAGAAAAAGACAAATTACCCAATAGAAAAAGTGGACAAAAGTAAAAAAAAATGAATTGGTACTTCACAATGAGGAAATGCCAAAAATCTGAAATAAAATGATGCCCAGTGTATCTATAATAATAAAAGGGTAATAAGCTAATTAAACCAAATGTCTTCCGGACATCATTCTGGATGTCCTTTCTGACATAGCCAGGGCTGGAGGGTGCCGGCACGTGGCCCTAGGGGAAGCCAGCCAGGTTCTGGGTGCCTGCAGGTGGCTGGCGGAGGGAAGCAGCCTGGGTCCAAGTGCTGGAGGGAAGCTGGTGAGGTGGCCTGAGTCCTGGATGCCGGGGCAGGGGGTGGGGGTGGGGGGAGACTGTGCCAATAACTGGGGAAGGACGGCCTACTCTAATCGCTTCTCCGCCTTTTGGCTAAGATCAAGTGTAGGAAAGCCTACTCTTGCATGAAATTTCATTCATTGGACCTCAAGTCAATAATAAAAGTCACACCAGCCACAGTGGCTCAGTGGTTGAGCATCAACCTATGAACTAGGAGGTCACAGTTTGATTCCTGGTCAGAGCACATGCCCAGGTTGCAGGCTCAATTCCTAGGTGGGAGTGTGCAGGAGACAGCCAATCAATGATTCTCTCTCATCATTGATGTTTCTATCTCTCTCTCTCCCTCTTCCTTCCCCTGTGAAAACAATAAAAAATATTTAAAAAAATAAAAAAACACAATAAGATATCATTTCAAACTAATATTAGTTAAAACTAAAATATAACAATATCAAATATTGGTATGGATATAGGGGAAGCTGACTAATTATATAATGTTATTCAGAATGAGTTAGAGTATAAATTGCTCATCATCTTGGGAAAACAATATGGTATTAGCTAATAGACCAAAAATGTGTAAACCTTATAATTTTATTACACCCTAAGATATTCTCTGAGAGAAACGTATCACATGTTCTTATTAGCATTCTTTGTAGTAGTGAAAAAAATAAATACAAAAGAATTAAACGAAATCAAATATTTATCAAAAGTAGAGTGAATACACAAATTATGGCAGTGTTGTTATAGTGGTATATTATGTCATCGTGTAAAGAATTTAAATATAACTTTACTCAGTGCCATGGGTGCATCTCAGGAACAATGTCATGCAAAAAGAACAAATATGATAAAAAAATGTTTGATGTAATTGATTTAAAGATATAAAACACATATATCTAAATGATGCTTTATTTAGGAATATAAATAAGTATTTATAATAGTAAAACCATAATATGCTAATTACTGGACAGCAGAACAAATTTCTGGACATCATTCTGTATGTCCTTCCAGACAAAACTGCCATGGTGGGAGCCGAGTCAGAGGTGGTTAAGGAGTGATCAGGCAGGCAGGCAGAAGTGATTAGGGGTGATGAAGCAGGCAGGAGAGCAGTTTGGGGCTATCAGGCAGGCAAGCAGAAGCAATTAGGGGTGATGAGTCAGGCAGGCAAGTGGAGGCAGTTAGGGGCTATCAGGCAGGCTGAGGGGTTAGGGATGACCAGATAGGCAGGTAGAGTGGTTAGGGGAGATGAGGCAGGCAGGTGAGGAGCCAGTGGTCCTGGATTGCAAGAGGGTACAGGCTGGGCTGAGCGACCACCCCCCACCACACACACACATGAATTTCATGCACCCGGCCTCTAATACAACTATAAAGACACACTAAGATAGAAAGGTAGGGATGGAGTATGAAGGGCACTCAGGAAAATTGAAAATTTAAGGTAATTTTTTAATGAATATAGTACATAAATATTTGGGTGCTATTTATATGGCTCTGCATTTCTTAGATATAGCTAAAGTGTTTTATTTTTTTTTAATCTAAGCACTTCTAAATATTTTTTAAAAAATTCAAACATGGATGGAACATGATCTTTGGAGCCAAAGGCCCTTGGGATCTGTTCCTAACTGTCTCATTCACTAGTTGAAACTCAGCAATTCACTGAACCTATCCCTTGCTTTTTTCTTTTGAGTTTAAAAAACCTGTAATTTATAAAAGCTTATACCATGTAATCTAAATTTCTCAATTTGTACAAATGCCTAAAGATTTTTCCCAAATCATAATCTTTAATTTTCATTTATTTATTGTTGATAGTATTACAGATGTTCCCCATTCTCCCCCTCTTTGCCCCACTCCACCTGACCCATCTGTCCCACCCCAGGCTTTCCTCGCCCTATTATCTGTGCCCATGGGCTATGTATATATGCATATGCATTCTTTCATTAGTCTTTTCCCATTTCCACTGCCTCCCTGCACTCTGAGTTCTATCAGTCTGTTCCATGCATTCATGTTTCTCGACTTATTTTATTTGTCAGTGCATTTGATTCATTAGATTTCACACCTAAGTGAGACCATGTGATATTTGTCTTTCTCTAATTGGCTTATTTCACTTAGTATAATAATTTCCAGGTCCATTCATATTGTCACAAAGGATAAGAGAACCTTCTTTTTTATAGCTGCAGAGTATTTCATTGTATAAATGTACCAAAGCTTTTTTTTATTAATGTAGCAGTAATAAAAACACTTAACTGCAGAACTGTTATGGAAAGGACAAAATATCAGAATATGAAATCACCTTGCATAGTGCTTACTGCCTAGTCTACTAGATATTCAGTAGATGTTACGTTGTCTTATTTGCTCACCCATTCATTCATTCATTTTTCATTTACTCAGCTACTAAAGAATGAAAGTCAAATTAATCAACTGATAGTAACCTACGTTATAAAGATAGACCACAGTCTTCCCCTCAGGTAATCTGCATATTTTATTCAGACTTTATGGAAATAATGCCTCCATCTCATGAACAAATTTAATAGAAAAGTGATATCAAGGACTAAGAAGATAAACTTCATCCCAAGTCATTTTGAATTAAACTAAAGCTATACCTCAAAAATAACTTAAAAAGCATACAGTGTGGCTGCATTGAGAAAGAAAAAAAAGGTTTGCAATCAAGCACACTTGTTCAGACTGTTGTTAAAATACAACCTGAGTAACTTATTAAAAAAATCTCTGGGCTTCATGTCTTCATATATAAAGCAGAGATGATATTTCTTTGAGTGCAGGTTTGTGGTGAAGAACAGAAAGTATATATATGCACAGTTGCCAGAGAGAACCTGACACAGAGTAGGAGCTCAGCAAAGGACTTTGGTTAGTAGTTCTTCTTCCTGAACAGCAATATAGTGAGTAGATTAAAAAAATACTATTAAGCATTTTATTATTCTGTAATATGTAAATATTGTATATATATTTTAAATTTTGGCATAGGAGCATAGTAGAGTTTGGTAGAGTGAGTAGAAACTCAAGACACTGATGTTAGATGGCCAAGGTTTAAATTCTGACTCTACCGATGACTAGCTATGTGACTCTGAGGAAGATCTTTAAACTCTGTTTCCTCATCAAGTAAGTAGACATAAATAAATGAGATGATTCTTCTTTTTAAATATGTTTAATTGATTTTTTACATAGAGGAAAGGGGAGGGATAGAGAGTTAGAAACATCGATGAGAAAGAAACATTAATCAGCTTCCTCCTGCACACCCCCTACTAGTGATGTGCCCACAACCCAGGTACATGCCCTTGACTAAAATCAAACCTGGGACCTTTCAGTCTGCAGGCTGACACTCTCTCCACTGAGCCAAACCAGTTTTGGCAAGACAAGTCTTATAAAGTGTTTAGAACTCACATAAATAGTTCAATAAATATCAGTTCTATTATTAATAACTAGAGGCCCAGTGTATGAATTCATGCACCAGTGGGGTCTTTCAAAACTGGCCTGTGGGGTTGGGCTAAAGCTGGCTCTCTGACACCCCCTGATGGGTCCTAGATTGTGAGAGGGTGCAGGTCAGGCCAAAGGACCCCACTGATGCACAGTTGGGACCGGGGAGGGACGTGAGAGTTTGGCCAGCCAGGGTGGGACCACCGGAGGGACTACAGGAGGGACCACAGGAGGGCTCCAGAGTATGTTCAGCCCATCTTGCTCAGTCCTGATCAGCCAGACCCCAGCAGCAAGCTGACCTACCCATCCGAGTGATGCCTCCTGGTAGTCAGTGCATGTCATAGTGAGCAGTTGAGCAGCCCTGGCATATCATTAGCATATTATGCTTTGATTGGTTGAATTGGTAATCAGACGACCGGACACTTAGAATATTAGGCTTTTATGATATAAGATGTTATTATCATTATCCATTTTTGGTTTCTGTTGAGAACTTCCCCTTCTGTGAAACTCTAAAAAGTACTGCTGGATATTGGTCTTATTCTTTTAATTAAAATGAGTTTGATTTCTTAGTTTTTTAACATCTTTACCCAAGGAAAAAAAAACATTAAAGAAATCACTATACTCAGAGCTTCAGAAACCCAACCAATAAAAATAAACAAGGAATGTAAGGACCTTAAGTCCTGCCAGGACTTGATTTTGCTTTCATCACTGGCAAGTTTCTTCTCATTTCCAACGCTTTAGTTTTCACATTAGTATGTGTAAATAATTCTTTGACCTCATTGTCATATAGGAATTCTGAAAAGAAATGTATTTTTCTGAAACCTCTTGGTTGAAACAAGCTTATCAAGAACTTCGTGATAAAGGCTCAGGCGGAGTCAGTCTGTGACCACTGAAAGATGCCTGCTAATAACAGCACAGACCCCAAAGGTCACCTGAAGTAATCCACTTGGCAAGTAATCTCAGGATAGAACTGGCTGCTGATCCAACGCTGAGTGACTGCAGCATCACCTCAGTGCACATCGGGCTCTAAGATAACCATGTTTATTTCCAAGATGCATTCCTCTGAAGCACCACTATGCAATTTATTTCAGAAAGTTATCTTTTAAACAGAAACAAGCAAAACGAAGAGCTTCCTCAAATCAATCTTAACCAGCATTTCTTGCTGTTCAGACACCCATACCTCTGGTGGAGGCTACAGAGGACTCTAGTAGGTCCCCAGGAACACAAGATGATGATGTTCTGTTGCCATGACTACGAAGGCCAGAACTCAGCCTGTTGTCCCCTGAGACCAAAGTTCACCATTCTCCCTTCAACCACGGCTTTTCTTAAGAGCTTCTACAAAGACCAGAGGCCACCGTTGGTACTTCTGAGCATCTATTTCCAGCCTGCATTTTAACAAATAACTTTGTTTCTCTTTCTCCTATATTATTTTCTTCTCTTTTTCTTCTCTTCCCTGATGTAGAAAGTTGAGATTTTTTTTCCCCTCTTTTTCTCACAGTTTCTCTTCTTTAGATAACAAAGACCAGGTTCCCAGCCCATGTAATTATTAGCATATTCCTGAAGAAAATTGCAACAGTCTACATTAAAAGACTCCCTGCAGAAATTTACACAGTAGGTATCCAATTTCCCTTTAAATAAAAGGCACTCAGAACAGTGAGGGGTTTAAAACAAGAAAAGAAATGGGGAACAAACAGAGCTTTGAGGAACAGCAGGGAGATTCACAGTGGTCAAGAGCAGATAGCCAGGCTGAATTATTTGGGTAATTAGTCTTCGTTTGCAAACTGGGGGAAATTATAATGCCACCATAAGATGTAATAAATGTACGCACAGGCTGGCAGCATTGAAAATCATGTCTGACTCAGTTCCAAAAGGTTTGGCTCTTTATTCTGAATTTCCTGTAGTAGAAAATACATTCTAAGCCTGTGATTTCCAAAACTTACAAAATAATTTGTTTAGTCAATGTGATCCTGATATCACTGTGGTCCTCTCAGCCTACAAAGAGGACCTGTAAAGACTTCTCTGATGATCAGGGAACTGTCAAGAGGAAAGTGAGGAAACAAAATGCAAATGTAAGAGTTAATTTTAATATTCCCTTTCTCCAGATGTTGGAAAATATGAAAGCGAGGGTTACCCTTCTCTGGTCCAGAAACCCTCTAAGGAGGTGTAACTGGCATCAATAAAAGGAACTTAAATCAAAATTTATACTTAAAAATAAACTGCAAAGGTCAAAAAAACAAAAAGCTTACCCCCTTATTATATATCTGGGAGAGGCCATTTCTTATTGTCTACATTTCGAATACCCCTTTAAAAGTTTCTTAAGGACAATGAAATGCATTCCACAAATTGTCCCAAAGTGCAAGTCTGATCTGATTAGAATGTTGCTACTTCTTGATGAAATCACAGAGTTCTGAGGTGCAGAGGAAAATGTAAAAAGAAAATTGGTAAGAATAGCTTGAAAAAGCAGGGTAGTTTGTCTGCAAATCCTATTTTTCAAAGGAGGTAAAAAAGTTTTTCACATTGCACATAAATGGCAGACTTGCTGTGTTTCATGCACATATGTGTACACCTGTATGCCACAAACAGAGGGATAACATTGGGAAGAAAGAGGAAACCTGGACCCATTACCTGAAGGTTGTTCTTAGCACTGTCTCAGGCATGATGCCACTTCATTATAATAAGAAACATTATTGAACATATAGGAGTCATGCAAAAAGGTATGCAGCATGTTCTTTCAATGTTATACTGAGCTATCATTTACCAGGTACACTCATCATTCTAGAGGAAAATACAGTACTTGGTTTGACTCACTTTTTGTTATTGAAAAAAGACTTAGAAAATACTTGTTAACTTAAGATTTTGGTTTAACTGAAATGCACATAATTTCTGTCAGGTAAGAAAGGTAATACTCATTCATGGATGCCTATGGGACTCCAGTCAGATTTGCATTTAACCTGTTATTCTGTTCTATCATTGTTTCAAAATGCCTATAAAGTTCTAAATCCCCAAAATGCTTTTGAATCACACTTGACTTTATTACTGGTTTCCTCATTAATTAATGAGTTGAACAAAGTCCTTGAAACAGGTTGATATTATAATTACATGAGAGTCATACTTTCATGTTTTTTAAAATTATGCTTTGCATTTTAAAAGCCATTGATACACTCCACACCATATGAAGGTGAAGACAAACGAGGTGATTTATTCATTTACAAGTATTGTGGCTAAATATACCTTGTTGAATAGATTTCTTTTCTCCCTTTAAAAACTACCCTTTAAAAACTCATTTCTCTGTCTTATACATAAAGGAGAGTCGTGTTTCTGGTCCACTCACTTATCGCACAGAATTGAAGTAAAGACATCTTGCCTTATTAGAGGAAGTGATGGGAGGAATGGATCTTGGATAAGCAAGAGAAGAATGTAAAGCTTTCTGAATCCCAGAACAAAGCCAAGTTCTAAAACTAAGAAATAACCATAGCCATCAAAAGTCAATTGGAAAAGAAAGTAAGTCGGTCACTCATTTTAATTGGAAATGCTGGTGTGTGTGTGTGTGTGTGTGTGTGTGTGTGTGTGTACACATGCATGCATGCTTTACCCAAATTTCTTCCAGAGACTTCAAAGGTTATTAGAATTAAAATGTACCAATCAGTAAAATGTCACTTGAGTATGGAAAAATGACAAGCTTTCTCAAGAGTTTCTTTTCTGAAAGTAGCTGTTTTAATGTCTCAGACTATTAAGGTAAATGTAATAGTCACTTTCGAGAAAGGACACTCAAGCATCTGAGTCGAACTTCTCTGTCTGCCCCCATCCCAAAATATACTTACCCATACTCTCATCTTGTTGTTTTTCCTGGGTTTCTATTGATCTTACAGAGGCAAACAAAATAAATCTGGAAGGGCAGTTAACAATGGACTCTAAGGAGGAAAAAAAATTGGTACATTCCCACTGTGGTGCACCATATAAAGTCTAAGTGAGCAAGAAAAACACAGGGCTCATAATTAATGGCTAGGAGGCTCAAGAAAAATCAAGGAGACTTTGCGATTCTGGACTTCATTAGCAGTTAAAGAAGAAAAAAAAAATAACCCAGTGGCCAGCAGGTTAGAAGCTAATTAGGAGAAGTGCTAGGGGACTTGCTGTCTGACAGAGAGGCTTATGAGGTAGTTTCCTGCTCTTTATTGCCACTATAAAAGTCTGAATGTTTGCAAGCTCCTAAGAAACAGAGCAAATCCCCAAGGTTGTTCAGAACGGAAGTCCACGCCTCCAATACTCACGGGTCTTCTGCCCTACCCAGTAATAGGTGCTTTGGGACTTTTGTCCGTTTGTTCTCAAAGCAAACTTTTTCTTAGATTAAATAGATAACAGTTAGTTGGATCCATAACAACACGTAGGTTAGAATTTGATTTAGATGCATATGCTGATAAGAGTGAACAGAAGGAAAAGACTGGAAAAGAACATAGGAAACGATTCTTTTTCTTTGGTTTTGTTTCGCCAGCGGCTCTCAAGCATTTTATTTTCTAATAAACCTTCCAAACTCACAGCGCACTATGGCCCACTCCATCCCAGGGCCAGCAGGTCTAAGTACCCTGCTCACAGCAGCACAAGGGTACCAGGCAAGGGGAAGGGAAGGGATCCCTGAGCAAGAAGGATCTTTTTTTTTCATTTGCATGTTTGTTTGGGTAAACAACAGCATTGCTAATTTCTATGCTCCCATTGTCTTACTACTAGGGGGAAAAATCCCCAAATATACAAATCAAGGCCTAGTTTCTTCCCAGAGAATAGCATGTGTCTCTTTCTCATCATCTTCAATACATGTAAAAGTCTGGCACATTGACTGGAAATTGAGAATCAACATAGATATATGTTGGCATTTCTAAGCTTCCTGACCCCTCTCTGCGGTTTTTCTCTAGGCCTCTTGTTTGGGCTTTAAACAGTACTTTTTCAGAGGCTTTGGATGTGCCGGACATCCTAAGAGCCTGTATCACAGATGGCAGTGCCCCTCTTGCCTGTAAGACATCTGCAACACAATCGTGCCTCCTCCTTTTTCCTGTTCAGGCAGAGGCTTGTTGGGGCTGTTCGCTGCCTTCCAGATATGCGTAACCATTCTTTTTGATCAAGAAACAGTTCTCAAAGGATTTAGAGACTTCTATGGTTGGATGAGCTGGTGTTTCTTGAGACTGAAACCTACAAGTACCATTCATTGTGTGTGTGTGTGTGTGTGTGTGTGTGTTTGTGCGTACGTGCTTTTCCCTCTACAAATTTTCTCTGATGTTCTACATCAGACTATTAAAATGGGTGTTTCATGTGAGATTCTTAGGTGACAATATCAGGTATCATAGTGAGTTGTGGGACATACCGCACCATAAGACTAGACTATTGTAGGTGGCAGAGAAAAATCCCAACTTGTGTAAAAAACAGCAGCCGGTGAGTGTGAGAGGTGAGTGAGCAAGAGAGAAGATTCCACCCTCACCTCTCTTTTCTGGCTGTAGACTTTTGCCTGAAACAGGCTTTGGGTGGGAGACAAGGTATTACCGCCACCTTGGGTGGGTTGAATGGTTCTGTATCTATGGGAGTGAGTGCCGAATTCCCAAAGCAACCCAAAACCTAGCTTTTAGACAATGACTTTGTGATTGAGAATGTGGATGTCAGGCCTTGTATTTTCTGTATAATATTAAAAAAGTTATGGGGCTACCCATATGTTTATGGGGGACTGCCCTCCTGACTAAATCCAAATGGACATTGAAGGGCTACTCAATTAAATTTACTTTGTGATTTCAACCTATGAGTTAGGTCTATTCAGTGTTATTTCTAAACCCTTGTTGTGCCTAAGAATCCCAGTTGTTTGTTCACAGTAGAAAACTGTTTATGGTATACCGGAGTAGGAGGGGTTGTGGAATAAAGCAAAGATAAATTCAGAAAGCGTAAGGTTTAATACAGTATGATTTATCCCAGTAAATTTGAGTTATGTTCTGGATTTGTAGATAGTTCTGTTATTAAAGTAACTCAAGGTTCCCCCAGGATTCTTAAGGAGTATTATTATTATAAAACTTGAATTTCACTTGATCTACTTTCCACACACATATAAAGTCAAGTTTATGACTCCCATAAAATCCTTTACATTCAAAATTTCTGAGAAACCCAAAGCCGTGCCTTTTAGGCTAATTTTATTGCTCAGGCTGCCATTTGAGATTAGCTTCTCACAGATGGCATTGCCACTGTCCTCCAGAAACAGTGACCCTGTCCCTAGTAATCCTGAGTATTTCAGTAAGACTGGAGAATATTTTGGAGTACAAAGGGAGCTAAGTTGGGGGAGTATGCACAGACTGATCATAAAAGACTTAAGACCTTAATTTTTTCAAGTATCTTTTGAAGTGATGGAAATAGCACATTTGCCACAACAAAAGTATGTACTAGAGCAGAGAGAGAGAAAGGATTTCAAAGTAGATCTAATTGATGATAAATCACCTTATATTTAAGTACTTTCAAATAAAGGTTTGTTTCTCCAAAGCAAAAAAAAAAGTAGTGAATCTGGAATTCTCTGAATTCTCCTTGCAGAGGACAAGTGACACTAAAGTGGTCTAGTTCAGTCCCTTCCTTCCACCCATCAGAGAACTGCAATAAGTCAGCCCATCCAATGCTCCCTCACTAGTAAACGGTGAGTAGGAATCAAATCCTTATCTCTTTAACTTCCAGCCTGGTGGTGTTCTTTCTGTTACATTATATTCTCCTCAAGTGTATAATTCACCAGAAGATAGATTTGATTAAAATATTGCTTTTTCCTGGAGCAGATCAGAATTTCAAAATGCCATAGAAAATAAACAGTTTTTTTTTAAAGATAAGAACTAGAGAACATGGAAATTAGATAACAAGGGAAATAAATTCAGACACATGGATTTGCCTAGATAAGACAGTTATAAGGAAGGTATTTATTATTGAGACTTAGACAGGCCCAGGTAGTAGCTTCAATAAAGAGAAAATTGATCCAGAAAAAGAGAAGTCAAAATTAACTTGCTGTACTCTCAAATCTTTTTCTGTAATAATGTTCTAAGAATTATAGCTCTTTAGTGCCTTATTGGCTTATAGAGCTTTCAAATGTATTGAGACCTCCCATTGTTTTAGAAAACCATATCCATCCATGGCAGTATTAGCTGAATTTTTTATAAGAATAATATTGTTCCCATCCTAATCAGAGAAAATATTTGGATATGTTACCTTATGTGGAAAAGAGACTTTATAGAGATAACTTATATAGGTAAGGTTAAGGACCTCAGTGAAAGGTGGGCTTAACGAAAATTTTCATCAATAAAGGGAGAAGCAAAAGGAAAAAGGAAAAAAGAAAAAAAGGAACAAGATCTGCCTTTGCCTTGGTCCTTGGTAAAAATTATTTATTAAAAAGATAGACTCTCCCATGATCATAGGCCAATATTAGTTTCAAAGAGGTCTGAGAATAGAACACAAATTGCAGCCTTCGCGGGTTTGTTCAGTGGTTAGAGCGTCAGCCCGCAGACTGAGGGTTGAGATTTGATTCCAGCCCTCTTACATTGATGTTCCCCTCTCTGTGTTTCTCCCTCTCTCTTCCTATTGATTTTTTTCTCTAAAAATCAATAGAAAAAATATCCTCGGTTGAGGATTAACAACAAAAAGAAAACAAATTGCAGTGAGTTGAAGAGGGAGTGAACAAAGTGGAAACCACTGAGTTTAATCTTTTCATACTTGGGTATCCTCTACTCACCAAAACCTACTCATGGTCCCATTTCCTGCTTGATCTCCTGCACATGTGAATCCCCACTGTCATCCAAGGTAGTTCACTTGAAACTTCACAGGTCATTGATTAGAAAGTCCTCAGCTCTGAAATCCCCTTCCCCATCATTTCTACCCACGGGTCTTAATTTTACCTTCTGTAGCTAACGCTATGGAGTGTACACCCCTTCCACAGTAAGCATCTGAGTTTGTCAGTGTGTCTTTTCCAGGCAGATATCTCTGGTTCTGTTAGCTATACTCTCCTGCTTATGAAAAATGGAGGCTCAGATAAGCCTCAGTTGAAAATCTGTGGGTAGCCTTTAAAAAGCAAGTGACAGGGAGAATATGGTTTCATAAATCGAGGACTATCTTTATTTCTTTGCCAAAATACTAGTAATTGGAAACATCACTTTTTAATGCAACGAATGGGCCATAATTCTAAAGATTTAAAAATCCTCTAACGCAAAATCTGGGTGCTCCCTTCTCCTTCTGCCCACGAGTTTGACATCTGCACGGAAGAGGCACTTTAGGAGCACGGGCAGACTTACTGCAGTTCAGGAACCAGGGGCATTTTTCATGTTTGTGTTTCCTGTTATTTATTTTCTTCACCTCAGGTTTCTGAAAACCAGCAACAGATGGACTAATCGCAGCTGCTCAGAGCAGACGGCATATCAAACTCCCCGCATGAGGCACGGGGCTCTCCTGCCGAGTGCTGCACCACAGAAAAATGGACTCACACCCACCCCAGAACCAGCATTACAGAACTTTAAACAACCAGCCTGTCCATTAGCCCCATTAGCAACCATGGTTGGAAAGATGGATCTTTAGGAGCTCCAAGGTCCTCCAATTGCCAGACACCAGATAACATCGCAAGGAGCAGAGTCCACAGACATGCACAACTGAGCAGTGGAGGTAAAATATAGGGCCTTGTTACATGGATGGCTGGCATCAGATGTTTGGGAGGCGTTAGAAATTAAGGAAACTGTTAGGTAGAAGAACAATGTGTATTAGGATAAAACTTCTATTTTGACAAATTCTTGCCTCTGCTGACAACAGCTTCACCTTTAGGTTCCTACTTCTGTTCTTTCCTTTCTTCCCACCAGAACCCAATTAGAACAAAACTTTTTGCAAAAGGAATACTGGCTTATAAAGAAAATCCTATTACTTCCCTCTTACATGATGACATTGTTACAGATAATTTTGGTGAAACATAGAAATTAATTTGCTATGTGTGTGGGAGGTGTTTGCCCATGGAGTTTAAAGTTTCTGCTATCAAACAGCATAGATAGCATCCTACATTTTCAATCTGAAAGAGATGGTGTCAATGGCCACTCCTTTTTAGAAAATAAGATAGAAATCAAAGATAGGTCTACACCTGGACAGAGATAGAGCAGGGTTCCCAGGTCAAAGCTTATATAAATATGTCTTGGCTATATCAACAACAGGTTTATGTTCAATTGTGAATAACAAAAGATAATCTCAAAGCAATATCAAATAGTAGCTTAAACAAACTGGGATTTTATTTCTTCTACAAGATCACATAGATATTTGCCAGTAAGCACTAGGTCAACAAATGATAACTGCCTCCTGGTTACCTCATGGCTGCACAATGGCTGCTGCAAACCCACCTCCAGGATCCAGGCATGAGGGAAGGAAGGGTGAAGATGAAAGGGACACTGCAAGCTTTCTTGGGAATCACATGTAATGATTTCCACTCACATCTCTTGAGGCAGAAGTGTGTTCCTTGGCCATGTATGTCTAGCGTCTTTGAAGGCTGATAAATTAATTTTTAAATATTGAGCTAATTAATGCCCCTTCCCAAAATTGTTTGTGTGGTATTAAAGATTAAGGGGAAATATATATTAGGGCAATCAGTCCCTATCATACTAGCTTTAAGGGCAGATGATAAATTCTAACTCTGAAAACACAGTAAAATCTAAATCTGATTGTCTTAATAAGAACTATTTGTAGACAGTATTTGGAGCTGGTAAGGGGTTATTGATAAATAATTGTTTTCAAGAGTTGGAATAAGCAAGCAAATTTTCTCATTTTCAGATGAAATCTTAGAGTCAATACTGCTTCAACCCAATCTCACACACTGGCTAGTCTACATCACCACTATTATGCCATCAAATTTGGTATATTAACTGGTGGGCACCTTACTCTCTTGCTTACACTACTGACATTTTCAGAATTAATTTTTTTTTATTATTCTTATGATGCTGTACTACCTAATACGAGTTTTCATAATATTTTCAGTAAACTATTATTTCACTCAGTAAGGTTTTTTAATGTTTTTTTATATGGTGGCACAAAGAGGACTTGTTTTTTATTTACAAA